>JASAMW010001576.1:0-12500 GCA_030247985.1 Epsilonema sp. ZAB3_2 | reverse complement strand
TTACATAGGTAGGTCAGGTACCTTTACTGTATTTACTCGTGTTTATAACCACCCCCTATGCATAGCCCACCCTATGCATAGCACCCATATCATGACCTCTACAATTTTTGTATAGCCCATGGCTTTATGCACCAGTATAATACAGTATAATAGTACATGGGGTTATACACGGGGGGAATATATATATATTTTTTTTGGTATAGTCTGGCCAATAGCAGTTGGCACTTGGACTGGAGGCCAGATTACGTAGTTTGCATGTACTTATGCTAAATAGGAGTACACGAAGCGTGGACAGAAATCCGCATTTGTCCAATCTTTTTTACGCAACGCGCCTTGAGTCCAAGTCCCAACTGCTCCTGGCCAGACTATAACACATACACAACAAGGTACAAGCTGTCATAAACGGTTTACGGTCACTTCATCGCGGGTTTTTGGTTGCGGACGTTTCGTTGCGGACATTTAGCATTCAGCGGTCACTTCGTAACGAGAACTTTTACCATTGCGGGTACTTTCAGGTTTTGCGGTTTTTTCGTTGTGGACATTTTGTTGCAGTCGTCATCTGGTCATTTCGTAATGAGAACTTTCGTTGTATTCATTTCATTGTGGGTCAGTTCGTTGCCAGTCCAGAATTGGTCACTTTGGTCGTGAGAACTTTTCGTTGCTGGTCATTTAATTGCGAGATTTACCTAATAAAAATTAACTTCTACTTACCAACTGTATAACCATTGATAGTCATATATGTATAACATTACCCGTGAAAATAAGCACCATAACATACCATAACACACCATTAGCATATAACATACCCATGCCTGCAACAAAGTGCATGGCAACGAAAAGTACTCACTACCAACTGACCAAATCAAGTCAAGGCTGGCAACGAACTGATCCGCAACGAAATTACTGGCAACGAAAGTTATCATTACGAAATGACCAGACGACAACCGCAATGAAAAGTCCGCAATGAAAAACCCGCAAACTAAAGTACCGCAACGAAGATTCATTTACGAAATGATTACCGCAATGAAATGATCGCGACCAATTTCCGGCAACCAAACGACCGTACCCCATCAAATCACAATTGAATTCGGCGTCGGCAGATTTCTTTTTCTAGTGCCTTTCTTTCAGTGCTCTCAAGCACATCGACTTTCAGCTTTGTGTACAGCAAGGACCGGTCGACTGTGAGCAGAATATATTTCAGACTGTTCAGTCATCTTGACGCCATCTGCTTCTAATCCTGGATTTCCGTCGATACCTGCAAAACCTGTTCGGATTTCCTCGGTCTCTTTCATGCCAATATGTCATGTATCTATTGTAGTTGAGTGGGTATTGATTAAGGTATGAGTTTTTTTAGGGAGTAATTGATATTTTAGAAGTATGGTGAATTTATGTATGAAAGATGGTGTAATAGTGAATTTTTTTGTATATATAAAGGGGCTATGGTTATGAAAATATCTTTTAATGGTTAGAAAGTAGATAATGTTATAAAAAATATATACATGTATTGGGAAGAATGGACAATAAAAAAGGAGAGGAGATCTGTTCTTTGTTTATAATGGGTTTTAGAAACTATAGGTAAATAGGGGAAAGTAATGATGGTTAAGTAAAAATTATATAGCGGAAAGTAAAAATAGGTTTATAAATATTATAAAGGTTTGTAAAAACTAATAAGGTGTTATATATTTTTGGTTATACATGAATGTTGAGAGAGAGGCGCAGTTACGATCGATTTTCTGGTCAAGACGCGTTGAATTGTATGCAATGTTGAAAAATAAGCGGTTCTTTGGAACACTAATCGATGGTTTTTAGGGTGTTCTTTGGCGTGTTGTACTGCGTTGAATAAAGCGCTTTGGCGCTGCGTTTGGCCTAATGTAGAGGAAGGGTATTTTTATAATTATGCTTATCTTTTCTTGCTTTGTGTGTGGTTGTGTGGGGTGGGGGGGTGGGGGGGGGGGGGGGGGGTGCGCGATTAAAGGGGGGATCTGACGGGAATTTAGTACGGGAAGGGCAAATTTCATATTTTTGAGATTTGAGGGGCCTATCCTATGTAAAATTGCATCCTCTTTCGATCTAGCCCCACATTCTGGAGCCGATTTTGTCTCTGCGAAGCGGCGCCCCAGGTAGGAAGGAGATTTCGCAACACTTTGGCCTATTTCGAGCTTTCTAACTGGGGCGCCGCCTCACAGAGGCAAAATCGGCTCCAGAACAGGGGGTTTGATCGAAAGAGGATGCGATTTTACATAGGTAGGTGCTATCAAAAGTTAGAAATTCGACACTCCCAGGTTCCTTTATCATCAAATATGTCTTTCGTTTGGGGTACGCTTCGTCGCATTTTATTTACGTCGCATTTTATGTTGTTTATCCGGCACTTTGTGATACGCCGGGGCACTGACACTAGTCACTAGTGAATTTTCGGCCAGTGCCCCGGCGTATCACAAAGTGCCGGATAAAAATTACTTGGTACAACGCCTGGCACTCTGCCAAGCAAGCCAACTGGCTTGCCTAAAAGTGACAAACGAAAGGCATATTTGAAGGCAGCGCAGACTGGGAGTGGAAATTTGCCTCCCCATACAAACTTTCCCGCCAGATCCCCCTTAAATGAAATTGTGCGTGCTTGTCAGGCATGTGTTCAAGTTTCTATTTAAAAAAATTTGGATGAAATTCGTGAATTAGTTCAGAAGTTATAAGCATTTTTAGAGGTGACAGCTTTCGTGAAACACCTGGTACATACGTGTCTATTAAGGACTATCTATGTAGCTATCGCGCAGTTTTAGTTAGTATGTAATATAGTTATACGTACGTATATACAGGCACAGGTCCAAGCATACTCGTGGTGATTACGTTTTATCGTGATCTACTAACAAATAGGGCTGATGTGTGTCTGTCTGTGTGCAATGCTATAGACTCGCTCAGTTTTGCAGCTACAGCGTTCGCCAATGGCTCATTCGAAAGCTTATATGCCCAAGGGTGGCAAGAAGGTCTTCGATTTTTGATCTGATCAGCCGATCACCAATAATCGATCGATAATCGATATTTTAGTACTAAAAGCGCGCAGATTCACTCATAACTCACTCAATTTTGCAGCTACAGCATCCATTCAGGACTCTTTCGAGAGCTTATGGCCCCGAGAACGCCAGAAAAGCCTGCGATTTCTGATCTGATCAGCCGATCACCAATAATCGATCGATAATCGATATTTCAGTACTAAATGTCGCAGAAACCACACGACGCAGGTTTTCAAGCCAGCGTTTGCAAATGGTCACGCCCGAAAGTGCACACGAGACTAAAACGCGAGATGCGCTAAAGGGTTGCCAGATCTGCAAAAGGGTTGCCAGATTGCTAAATGCGCAAAAGGGTTGCCAGACCTGCAATACGGTTGCCACATGCACCACTTTTGTCTGATGCTGTGCAAAATGGCTGCCACATGCACAAAATGGTTGTCAGATCTATGCGAAAAAACGGTTGCCAGATCTGCCATAGGGTTGCCAGATATGCAACTTTTTGTCAACTGCCCAAAGTGGTTGCCAGATGCATAATAAGTTGAGTTGACAAATCACGATCTAAAACAGGGTTGCCAGATCTGCAAACGGGTTGCCAGATTTGCAAAAGGGTTGCCAGATCTGCAAAAGGATTTTACTGCGAAGCTGTAACGGGCCACTGGTTCCTGTAAATGGGTTCGACTTGATATGCCTGGATTATCAAAGTAAAACCGAGCGAGCGAGCGTTGTGTGCAAGATAAAAGTGATAAGGCATAATGTGGATAAAGAATGACCCTTCCTCTACATGTAGGCCAAACGGCAGCGCCAAAGCGCTTGTATTCAACGCAGTACAACACGCCAAAGAACACCCTAAAAACCATGCGATTTAGGTGTTCCAAAGGAACCGCTGGGTATTTTTCAACATGTGGCATACAATTCAACGCGTCTTGACCAGAAGAATCGATCGGTACCTGCGGCGCCTCTCTTCTCAACATTGCATGGTATAACCAAAAATATATAACACCTGTATTGAGTGGGTTTTACGAAACCTTTATAATGGGGATTTATGAAACCTATTTTTACTTTCCGCTATATAATGGGTTTTACGAAACCTATTATTACTTTCCCCTATTTACCTATAGGTTTCGTAAAACCCATTATAAAGGGGCGAAAAAGAGGACAATGCCTCCTCGTTTCTTTTCACTGTGGTCCATTCTTCCCAATACAGGTGGTATATATTTTTGGTATAACATTATCTGACGTTTTTTGGGTGAACTCATTAAGATGATGTTTCATAACCAGTAGCCCCTTTATATATACGGAAAAAAGAAGTTGCAGCTGGACTACAGCGGCAGTCTTTCAGTAGCATAGAATTCACGCATGGACTTCTAGAAGGATGATCAATGTACTCCCTAAGAAAACTGCGGATGAGGCCTTAATCAATACCCGATCAGACGGGTGAGCGAACGATGGGGCAGATACATGACATATTGGCATGAAAGAGACCGAGGAAATCCGAACAGGTTTTGCAGGTATCGACTGAAATCCAGGATTAGAAGCAGATGGCGCTCAGATGGACTGAACAGTCTGAAATACACTCTGCTCACAGTCGACCGGTCCTTGCTGTACACAAAGCTGAAAGTCGATGTGCTTGAGAGCACTGAAAGAAAGGCACTAGAAAAAGAAATCTGCCGACGCCGAGTTCAATTGTGATTTGATGGGGTACGGTCGTTTGGTTGCCGGAAATTTGGTTGCGATCATTTCATTGCGGTGGTAATCATTTCGTAATGAGAACTTTTGTTGCGGGTACTTTAGTTGCGGGTTTTTCATTGCGGACTTTTCATTGCGGTTGTCGTCTGGTCATTTCGTAACGAGAACTTTCGTTGCCAGTAATTTCGTTGCGGATCAGTTCGTTGCCAGCCTTGACTTGATTTGGTCAGTTGGTAGTGAGTACTTTCGTTGCCATGCACTTTGTTGCAGGCATGGGTATGTTATATGCTATGGTGTGTTATGGTATGTTATGGTGCTTATTTTCACGGGTATGTTATACATATGCTATCACTGGTTATACAGTTGGTAGTAGAAGTTAATTTTTATTAGGTAAATCTCGCAATGAAATGACCAGCAACGAAAGTTCTCACGACCAAAGTGACCAATTCTGGACTGGCAACGAACTGACCCACAATGAAATGACAGGCAACGAAAGTTCTCATTACGAAATGACCAGATGACGACTGCAACAAAATGTCCACAATGAAAAAACCGCAACGAAAGTACCCGCAATGAAAGTTCTCGTTACGAAGTGACCGCGGCAATGAAATGTCCGCAACGAAACGTCCGCAACCAAAAACCCGCGATGAAGTGACCGTAAACCGTTTATGACAGCTTGTACCTTGTTTGTATGTACTATAGTCTGGCCAATAGCAGTTGGCACTTGGACTCAAGGCGCGTTGCGTAAAATAGATTTACAAATGCGGATTTGTCCACGCTTCGTGTACTCCTATTTAGCAGAAGTACATGCAAACTACGTAACACCACCTTGAGTCCAAGTGCCACCTGCTATTGGCCAGACTATACCAAAAAAATATATATATATTCCCCCCTGGTGTATAACCCCATGTACTATTATACTGTATTTACTGGTGCATAGCCCCATGGGCTATACAAAAATTGAGAGGTCATATATGGGGCTATGCATAGGGTGGGCTATGCATAGGGGGTGGTTATACACCAGTAAGTACAGTAAGGTACCTGACCTACCTATGTAAGCTGGTCATAAGCTAGCTATAGCTATCCTCCTACACCATGCTACTATGCCTATAGGCTTAGGAGATCGTGTCTTATACTAGAATAACCCTGTTTTAACCACGAATATGCCCTAAAACACGTACTTTTGACCTCAAAAACATGCCTATACCTCTATCTACACACGTAAGTCTCTGTGGTGAATAAAGAGCGTGTACTAGCCCAGTAATGAGGTATGTACAAGAGGGGAAGTTTGAGAAATTGAGCTCTGCGGTCAGATGGGGATGTGCACTATTATGCATCTCGGTCTGAAGTAACACCACAGTATGAGCGTTTGTGGTGATAATAGCTCAGCTGCAATAGGGCGAATTTGATCTGGTATGAGCTATATGAAGGATCCATAACGTATATAAGAGTGTTCCTCGTAGTAGAAGTGGCATGTTCAGAGTTACTCGCGCTGAGAGCCGAATGACCTCCTGATTGGGAGGCCCCACCCCACCCCCCAAACTGAGGCCCAATTTTTCAGGCTACTTCTCTTGTCCTCGCATCTCTTAATAAAGTACTGCCGTGGCAGTAAAAGGTACTTTCGATTTTGGCCTGCTGTGTGCTGTGAGTGCCTATCCTAGTCGAAAGTCATTATTTTATTTCGGCCTCAGAGGGGTGATGGCGCTGAGTAATAACGAAACCAAAGGAGGTCGGCAGTTGATGAGTAATAAACCTATATTTACAGAAACTTTAGGTTTTGCAGGAATGTACACATGGTAAGGTCTTACCTGAAAAGTACTTCAAACCTGCTGGCCTGCTGTCTTTAAGAACATTATGTACATACATGGTGTAAGTTAAGTACGTATGGTTATTGCTGTAGTATGTATGCACATACATAATGTAGCCGACATGTATGTAGGTAACATTTTTCTGTATAGCATAGCATCAAGAATAACATAAGCTAACAAGAATGAAACACTTCACGCTCAAAAACGATTGAACCCTGACGCATTTTGACTCGATTACAATAGTCGATGATTACAATAATCGATGATTAACGATGATTAGAATAGTCGATGATTACAATGAACGATCACGAAAGAGCATTACAATTAATCCCTCTATTCCAATCAAGGGTTTGTCTATTGCGAAATCCTATAAAACAATGTACTTTCATGCATTAGAATCAATGTTCCTTTTATTACAATAGCTTTTAGTGCAAAAGAATACACTTTCATGCATTAGAATACAGGTTCCATGAAATTAATAAAGCATGTATTGTAATGCACTTTCGTTGATTGTAATCATCGATGATTACAATCATCGAACGTTGATTCGAATAGAGGGATTGATTGTAATGCACTTTCGTTGTCATTGATTGTAATCATCGATGATTACAATCAACGATCGTGCATTGTAATCATCGACTATTCTAATCATCGTTCGATGATTGCAATCATCGATTTTATTGTAATCATCGACTATTGTAATCGAGTCAAAATGCGTCAGGGTTCAATCGTTTTTTAGCGTGAAGTGTTTCATTCTTGTTAGCTTATATTATTCTTGATACCATGGTAATGTTTGCTGGTGTACCTGAAACCTATTGCAGATACATAATGAGGTGCATGTTATACTCAAAGTCAATACTTTTAAAGGCAAGACGTCCCCTAACACCGATTTTCGAATTTGGAGTTCAAACCAATTTTATCATAAGTACGTAGATTTCAAACCAAGTCTATTGCAAAAAACCGCTTTTCAAAATTCCTATTCGTGCGATGATAAAGACGAAAAAGTTCAGTACAATGGGTTGTTTCTGCTTTTGCCTAGGACTTCTATTATTCTTATCTCTTTAAAGCCTGGCAAAATCTTCCCGACGGTCCGAACCACAGCCCATGCAGCCAATGTGCTGCATTTAAGGGCTCAGGGCCCTGTTTTTCTGAGCGTGGACTCCTGTACTACTAGTGAAGTATCTGGTGATATCTAATTTCAGCTGTTTTCACTTCCTGACACCATACAATCATCCATCTGCTTGTTTTCTGTTCGCTGTTTCCGCTCCAGTCGCGCTCTCTGCGCTCGTCTTCGTACTATGCAGGGACAACTGTCTATGCATGGACTTCTGGATAAATTCGGTCCAGGCTCTCCTGAGTCAACGAAAGCGAGTTGAGAGGAGATCAAGATATCGATCGATAGCTTGTTATACGATCTCTTTGACGCGCCATAGAGCGCCTCTTGAAACGGCCTCTCCGTGGCACTATTCTTGATTGAAACGATAACTTTTTCAAACACGTTTTTCTTGGATAACTTTGCGTAGAGGCAACATAGAGAGGCGCCGTAGGTACCGATCGATTCCTCTCGTCAAGACGCGTTGAATGGTGTGCCGCGTATTGAAAAATACCCAGTGGTTCCTTCGGAACACCCAAATCGCATGGTTTTTGGGGCGTTCTTCGGCGTGTCGTACTGCGCCAAATACAAGAGCTTTGGCGCTGCCGTTTGGTGTACATATAGAGGAAAGGTTGTTCTATATTTACATGATAAGTGATCACTTTTATCTTGCACACAACGGCTACGAGGAAGCCTCAAATTTGGCTCCGAAACAGGGCCCTGAGACCTTTAAAAAGTTTGCCATGTAAAACGTACCATAATGGTTCCCGAAGTAATGAATTTTTTCGACATTATCATCGAATAACTCGTGAATGAATTGGAATTATGAAAAGCGGTTTTTTGCAATAGACTTGGTTTGAAATCACTTTACGATAAAATTTGTTTGAGCTCAAAATTCAAAGGTCGGTGTTAGGGGACGTCTTGCCTTTAACGTAGTTTTGTCTGGATTCATAACAGTTGGAAATTAAAAATATATGGCCCGATTAAATTAATTTCGCGAAAATATTATCTGGCTTCCACAAAGGATGAAGTTCTAAAGAGGATGATGAGATTCCAGGTACCAACAGAGAAGTTTTGGTGATAATAAAATCAACTGCCGACCTCCTTTGGTTTCGTTATTACTCAGCGCCATCACCCCTCTGAGGCCGAAATAAAATAATGACTTTCGACTAGGATAGGCACTCACAGCACACAGCAGGCCAAAATCGAAAGTACCTTTTACTGCCACGGCAGTACTTTATTAAGAGATGCGAGGACAAGAGAAGTAGCCTGAAAAATTGGGCCTCAGTTTGGGGGGTGGGGTGGGGCCTCCCAATCAGGAGGTCATTCGGCTCTCAGCGCGAGTAACTCTGAACATGCCACTTCTACTACGAGGAACACTCTTATATACGTTATGGATCCTTCATATAGCTCATACCAGATCAAATTCGCCCTATTGCAGCTGAGCTATTATCACCACAAACGCTCATACTGTGGTGTTACTTCAGACCGAGATGCATAATAGTGCACATCCCCATCTGACCGCAGAGCTCAATTTCTCAAACTTCCCCTCTTGTACATACCTCATTACTGGGCTAGTACACGCTCTTTATTCACCACAGAGACTTACGTGTGTAGATAGAGGTATAGGCATGTTTTTGAGGTCAAAAGTACGTGTTTTAGGGCATATTCGTGGTTAAAACAGGGTTATTCTAGTATAAGACACGATCTCCTAAGCCTATAGGCATAGTAGCATGGTGTAGGAATAGCTATAGCTAGCTTATGACCAGCTTACATAGGTAGGTCAGGTACCTTACTGTATTTACTGGTGTATAACCACCCCCTATGCATAGCCCACCCTATGCATAGCCCCATATATGACCTCTCAATTTTTGTATAGCCCATGGGGCTATGCACCAGTAAATACAGTATAATAGTACATGGGGTTATACACCAGGGGGGAATATATATATATTTTTTTGGTATAGTCTGGCCAATAGCAGTTGGCACTTGGACTCAAGGCGAGTTACGTAGTTTGCATGTACTTCTGCTAAATAGGAGTACACGAAGCGTGGACAGAAATCCGCATTTGTAAATCGATTTTACGCAACGCGCCTTGAGTCCAAGTGCCAACTGCTATTGGCCAGACTATAGTACATACAAACAAGGTACAAGCTGTCATAAACGGTTTACGGTCACTTCATCGCGGGTTTTTGGTTGCGGACGTTTCGTTGCGGACATTTCATTGCCGCGGTCACTTCGTAACGAGAACTTTCATTGCGGGTACTTTCGTTGCGGTTTTTTCATTGTGGACATTTTGTTGCAGTCGTCATCTGGTCATTTCGTAATGAGAACTTTCGTTGCCTGTCATTTCATTGTGGGTCAGTTCGTTGCCAGTCCAGAATTGGTCACTTTGGTCGTGAGAACTTTCGTTGCTGGTCATTTCATTGCGAGATTTACCTAATAAAAATTAACTTCTACTACCAACTGTATAACCAGTGATAGCATATGTATAACATACCCGTGAAAATAAGCACCATAACATACCATAACACACCATAGCATATAACATACCCATGCCTGCAACAAAGTGCATGGCAACGAAAGTACTCACTACCAACTGACCAAATCAAGTCAAGGCTGGCAACGAACTGATCCGCAACGAAATTACTGGCAACGAAAGTTCTCGTTACGAAATGACCAGACGACAACCGCAATGAAAAGTCCGCAATGAAAAACCCGCAACTAAAGTACCCGCAACAAAAGTTCTCATTACGAAATGATTACCACCGCAATGAAATGATCGCAACCAAATTTCCGGCAACCAAACGACCGTACCCCATCAAATCACAATTGAACTCGGCGTCGGCAGATTTCTTTTTCTAGTGCCTTTCTTTCAGTGCTCTCAAGCACATCGACTTTCAGCTTTGTGTACAGCAAGGACCGGTCGACTGTGAGCAGAGTGTATTTCAGACTGTTCAGTCCATCTGAGCGCCATCTGCTTCTAATCCTGGATTTCAGTCGATACCTGCAAAACCTGTTCGGATTTCCTCGGTCTCTTTCATGCCAATATGTCATGTATCTGCCCCATCGTTCGCTCACCCGTCTGATCGGGTATTGATTAAGGCCTCATCCGCAGTTTTCTTAGGGAGTACATTGATCATCCTTCTAGAAGTCCATGCGTGAATTCTATGCTACTGAAAGACTGCCGCTGTAGTCCAGCTGCAACTTCTTTTTCCGTATATATAAAGGGGCTACTGGTTATGAAACATCATCTTAATGAGTTCACCCAAAAAACGTCAGATAATGTTATACCAAAAATATATACCACCTGTATTGGGAAGAATGGACCACAGTGAAAAGAAACGAGGAGGCATTGTCCTCTTTTTCGCCCCTTTATAATGGGTTTTACGAAACCTATAGGTAAATAGGGGAAAGTAATAATAGGTTTCGTAAAACCCATTATATAGCGGAAAGTAAAAATAGGTTTCATAAATCCCCATTATAAAGGTTTCGTAAAACCCACTCAATACAGGTGTTATATATTTTTGGTTATACCATGCAATGTTGAGAAGAGAGGCGCCGCAGGTACCGATCGATTCTTCTGGTCAAGACGCGTTGAATTGTATGCCACATGTTGAAAAATACCCAGCGGTTCCTTTGGAACACCTAAATCGCATGGTTTTTAGGGTGTTCTTTGGCGTGTTGTACTGCGTTGAATACAAGCGCTTTGGCGCTGCCGTTTGGCCTACATGTAGAGGAAGGGTCATTCTTTATCCACATTATGCCTTATCACTTTTATCTTGCACACAACGCTCGCTCGCTCGGTTTTACTTTGATAATCCAGGCATATCAAGTCGAACCCATTTACAGGAACCAGTGGCCCGTTACAGCTTCGCAGTAAAATCCTTTTGCAGATCTGGCAACCCTTTTGCAAATCTGGCAACCCGTTTGCAGATCTGGCAACCCTGTTTTAGATCGTGATTTGTCAACTCAACTTATTATGCATCTGGCAACCACTTTGGGCAGTTGACAAAAAGTTGCATATCTGGCAACCCTATGGCAGATCTGGCAACCGTTTTTTCGCATAGATCTGACAACCATTTTGTGCATGTGGCAGCCATTTTGCACAGCATCAGACAAAAGTGGTGCATGTGGCAACCGTATTGCAGGTCTGGCAACCCTTTTGCGCATTCAGCAATCTGGCAACCCTTTTGCAGATCTGGCAACCCTTTAGCGCATCTCGCGTTTTAGTCTCGTGTGCACTTTCGGGCGTGACCATTTGCAAACGCTGGCTTGAAAACCTGCGTCGTGTGGTTTCTGCGACATTTAGTACTGAAAAAAAGATTATAGATAGATTATTTGTGATCGGCTGATAAGAAAAAAAATAGCAGGCTTTTCTTGCGTTATCGGGGCCAAAAGCTCTCGAAAAAGTCCTGAATGGATGCTGTAGCTGCAAAATTGAGTGAGTTATGAGTGAATCTGCGCGCTTTTAGTACTAAAATATCGATTATCGATCGATTATTGGTGATCGGCTGATCAGATCAAAAATCGAAGACCTTCTTGCCACCCTTGGGCATATAAGCTTTCGAATGAGCCATTGGCGAACGCTGTAGCTGCAAAACTGAGCGAGTCTATAGCATTGCACACAGACAGACACACATCAGCCCTATTTGTTAGTAGATCACGATAAAACGTAATCACCACGAGTATGCTTGGACCTGTGCCTGTATATACGTACGTATAACTATATTACATACTAACTAAAACTGCGCGATAGCTACATAGATAGTCCTTAATAGACACGTATGTACCAGGTGTTTCACGAAAGCTGTCACCTCTAAAAATGCTATAACTTCTGAACTAATTCACGAATTTCATCCAAATTTTTTGAATAGAGACTTGAACACATGCCTGACAAGCACGCACAAT
>JASAMW010001572.1:0-83605 GCA_030247985.1 Epsilonema sp. ZAB3_2 | reverse complement strand
CGGTTGCATTTTCATTGCACTGCAAGCAAACAGCTGGTTTTATCTCAACACGAGCTAACGGCAGGGCTACAACAATCCTCTCAAGGTCCAGTTTTACCCCAGCCTACCCTAGCTGTCAGCAGTCAAAGATCGAAAGTTTGACAGGCTGTCGGATGTGGCCTGACGGCTTTATATGTTTATGACGGGTCGGTAGTTAAGCCTGGGTAGAGGCCGGAAACGGGATGGCCTATTTAAGCGGACTGCTCGGCAGTCCATCTTCAGTTGTGAGCTTCGCTTCCGTGGCCTCTCCTGCTCTTTTCCTTCCAGTAGAAGACAGAGAGTCTTTTGACCCACCACCACAAAGATGAAGCAACTGTTGGCCCTTTTGGCGCTCTGCGCTTTTGGCCAAGCTCTGATCGAGTCGCCAAGGACCACCTTGCGTAAGAGAGAGCTAGAGAAAAAGAACCTTTGACGGGGGGGGGGGGGGGGAGTTCAAATTGAAACATGATTTTTACGGGTTGAGCCATCCGACGTATACCTATGAAGTATGTACGTAGCATCTGAAATGAAAGGGAAGGATGAAACCATTCTTACGGGTTCAGCCATCCTACCTATGCGTACATAATATGTACGTATACATACGCATGCTGTATGTTAGCATGTGAAAGGGAAGGATGAAACATCATTCTTACGGGTTGAACCTTCCGACTATGTGCTTGTATAGGTCGGTATGTAACATATGAAACGGAAGGATGAACATCATTTTTTTTCGGGTATAGCCTGCCTTCCAACGTACGTACGTATGTTTGAAGGGTGCGAAGGACTTGTGGTTTATTTATGCTTGTTGCAGGCTCAAGAATACCGAGCAGCTCCCGATGGCTTTCTGAGCTCATTCCACACCGCGGATATGAAGTCCCTGGTAAGAATGCATCGATTTGAAGTGTTTATTACGTAAAACATGCAAGGTAGGATGGGGTAAACCCGGCCGCTTTTGTTGGCGGGGTAAACCCGGTCACCCGCGTAGGAAAAAAACTGCTTTCAATACTAGCTGGTCGGGTTTACCACACATGGCCGGATTTAGCCCACAGTAATTAACTAATTATTGTACTTTGCGAGCAGTTTTCCGATCCGGTTCCGAATTCAAGTTCCTGTACAACGGCCAACTGTTGACGGGCATTCCATCCAGCAGCAAACTGCACTCGGGCACGCGGATTCAGGCGCTGGTCAGTCTGATCTTCCGTACGCCCGAGACCGTCCTTCTGAAGCTGTTGGAGGTGCGCATGGGCAAGCTGAACCGCCACATTCCCAACCCCCGTGTCATCCTGCCCGTGATGGCCTTCGAACACGCGCCCATTCACTCGGAACTCAAGGAGGTGCTGGAACTTCCCCTCAAGTTCACCTACAGGCACGGACTGGTAAGTACTGTAAGCGTTTTAACACGACGTACGTATTTTTGGGTGTATATCCCCATTGTATATCCCCTCCCCAGTGTTTAACCCCCATTGGATAAACATAAATTTTATCCTACGTAATCCCCCCTAGTGTAAAGACCAGACAGGAATTCGCATTTGTTCTTTCTATTTTACGCAAAACGACTCTTGAATTCCATGGTGAACTCTTAGTTGGCCAGACTGTTATCGACTGAAGCCAGCGAGTGGTATAGAGTGGCGCCTAACTTTTTCGAACTCTTAGTTGGCCAGACTGTTATTGACTGAAGCCAGTGCTGTTTAGAGTAGTGCAGTGCCTGCTACTTCCTTTTGCTTTGCAGATCAGCAACATCGAGTTCGACGGCGTTGAGAAGCCGTGGTCGGCCAACATCAAGCGCAGCATCCTCAACCTGCTGCAGGTGAACCTGTCGCGTCGCAACGTGCTAGACACCGACGAGGCGCTCACCCTTAACGAGCCGCGCAGCATCAGCTCCTCAATCAGCCCCAAACTCGACTTCTACCGCGTCATCGAGGTACTAGAGTATTTTACGTAGGTGTTCGTGTGTATGGTAGTGGCGGGGTAATTTGGGCCGGCTGGGAGGGTGATTTGGGTCGACCTTCTACCTTTGGTCTTACGCTCGCAATGCGTTATACTTTTTGTATGTATGGGGACCATCACCAGTGTATGGTTGACGGTTGTGCGGGGTAATTTGGGCCGGCTGGGAGGGTAATTCGGGCCACCTTTTTCATTAGTCTTACCAGTTTTTTATATTGGGAACAATAACACTTGCTTGCCGAAAAAAAGCCAATAATAAGAGCCTGACTCCGAATTGCCGGGTACTGTACTTTACTATACATGCATGCACCATACAAAACATATAGAGTGAGTTATATACGTACAGGGTGTTTGTTATGTATATTTTGCAGCCGACGCTGGAAGGCGAATGCGAGACGCTGTACACTGTGGTGAGCGAGCCGAGCAACTTCTTCTCCTCTGGCCCTGTGATGAACGTGACGAAGAGCATCGACTTCGAGAAGTGTCCCAAACGCCCGCATATCAAGTACAACTTCCGCTTCCAGGACCCTTGCCCCGCGACCGGCGAATCAAAGTTCAATAGCGACGTAAGTGACTACCAAGAATATATAACTTGTGTATTGGGGAAGAATGGGAGACTCCTAATTTTCGGTTTCGTAGTAAAACCCGAAAAATGAGGGTTCGTAAACCCCGAAAAATAGGGGGAAAATAGGGGATTTGAAAGCCCCCTTGGCCAGTGACCGGCGAATCGAAGTTCAACAGCGACGTAAGTACTACCAAGAATACATAACTTCTGTATTGGGGAAGAATGGGCGACTCCTAATTATCGGTTTCGTAAAACCCGAAAAATAGGGGATTTGAAAACCCCGTAATATTTAGGGGCGAATACGAGCCAATGCCTCGTTTCTTTTCACTACGTCGCCCATTCTGTATTACTACCTACCTACACACACGTGCGTTTGCAGTGTAGTAGCACGTGCGCTTGTTGTAGTATGTGTACAGATCTATGTACGTGTATGTACGCTGTGTATGCGCATAAGAGGCGGTTTGGGTTGTAGGAGAAATTCCTGAAGAGCAGCTCCGTGTTCAAGTTTAACATCAGCGGAACCCCGGAATCGTTCCTCATCGAGTCGGCCAATGTCGAGAGCCAGTACATCGTTGTCCCGTTCAGCGAAGAAGGAAACGTGATCATCTCCTACGTCAAGTAAAGCAACAGGCCTGCTATACAGTGCATAAACCCAATCTTCACTCCACTACGTACGTACGTTGATTTACGGGTATGTAATAACCAGTAGATGCATGACACGACACAACGCTTCAGCTGCGCAGAATGATAGGCATATTATGTGGATGATTGGTGTAACCTGGATGAACCAGTGAACTTGATGTTTCAGCCAGACTTTGGAACTGCTGCACAGCGGTCCCATCGTGAGCCGTGTGTCGGAGCCGCGCAATCCGATTCCCAGCGACTCCCAGATGGTCTACACCCCCGACTGGGATATTCTGAAGGAGAAATTCTTCATGGAGGGAGAGGAGAGCTTCCATCAGCGCACCCCCTTCTCTCCGCTGGAAAGACCCGAGGAATTTGTAAGGATAATTACACTTTGGCTGCGTTTACACGTAGAGTACCCAGTACGCCTATATGTACACACGTACTGTACATACGTACTGTATGTACTAGATGCAATAGCTACATACACATGTACATACATTACGTGCATCCTTAGGCTTAGGCTTACACTAAGGCTTTGCCAAGGTTGCATGGACGCAGGGATGCATACACGGTAGCTATGACATATTTGAATCCTGAATGAGCTAAATGCAACTGTTGCATTGCAGGTGAGCTCTGTGCTGCGCAAGTTAGTGCGCGCTGTGAACGAGAAAGTGGAGGACGAGGCTCCGCGTCACTTCGACAGTCTGGTGAAGGTGTTCCGCATTCTGAAGATGGCCGAAATTCGTCGCGTCTGGCGCGAATTCTACGTCCAAGTGCCCTCCACCTTCACCCCGGAAGAGCACAAGAAGATCAAGGCCTTCCTCATCGACGCTATTGCTACCGCCGGTAAACAAAATACGTACATGTACTTTTCGCTAAAATCGATAACATGGAGGTAATAGATAAAACGTTGAAGGCCACGAAGGCCCGATTGCACTGTACTAAGTATTGCATGCACACAATGCGGCCTATTATGCATGCATTCTGTGTTGTAGGCACCAAGGACAACGTGGTGTTCCTGGTTGAACTGATCAAGAGCCGTCAGATCCCCAGCACTCAGGCCGCTTTCGCCCTCAAGAGTCTGATCAACATCCGTATCGTCAGCAAAGAAATGATCAGCGAGCTCATGGTAAGGGGAGAGAATTACTCTTGATTCACATCGAAGGGAAATGCGCTCGGCGTACGCGTATGCCTTGGTTGTCCATGTACCTTTGCATACACCGAGCATAGCCCCAGCCCATTTAAAATCTAATGTACAAGTTTATTTATTTATTTATTTACTCCGGTGGCGTGGAAGTTAGTGTGCGGGGCAGGGCTGTTGCGCGAGTTCGTTTCTCGCCGTGTACTACGATGATATTGTGCTGATAATTTCAGACGCTGATGGAGAGCGAGATTGTGCGTCGCAGTTTCTTCCTCAAGCAGTCCGTCTACCTGACGATCGGCTCGATGATGCACGCGCTGTGCACGCCGAGCGAAGACAAGATCGCCCTGGAATTCAAACTGAACAACCCCAAGACCGTCATCTGCCCGCGCGAACTCAAACTCCGCTACACCGAGGTAAAGTATTGTGCGTGCTGTGTGCTCCAGTCTATGTAGGAGTTTGCTAAATGTGATCATCTGCTTCCAGTATAGGGTGTACGTTATTTATGAGATAGAAGCAAGTGCATAGTTATTCAGGCCAAACTGGCCAGCTAAGTACTGTTAGGTTCGATATGCGTGTTTTTAAAATAGTTTGGTTGGGTCCAGCCTATGAATATTGCTCTGCGCTAGTGTGGTAGGCTTTTCAGCCCTAACAACAGTAGGCGGTGTGCATGCTTGATATGATGGTGTGGTGGTGGCTTGGGAATGGCTCTGTTTTCTGTGGGGTGCAGATGGGGCCTGGTGTGGGTTGAGATGCATGTCTCACTCTCTGTACATCATCAGGCCACACACTGGGCCTTATTCGTACCACTGTATCACGCCTTGGTTTCAATCTTTCAACTGAGTTCTGTTCAGTTCGCAATACGCATGCTGCACTCGCTAACTGTTTGTTTGACATTATGCAAAGGATGTGCCAAAAGCAGTTAGCTGTATTATCGCCTTGTTCCTTCATCTAAATAGATAGCCAGCTGCTTTTTGGCCATCCTCTTATATTTTGTTTTCTTCTTACAGTACGTACCCAGCAAGAATCCATAAAGATATCAATACACAGAGTGCTACGGCAATGTGAAAATTTGACTCCGCATTGCCGGGGCGCTTCCTGCCTACGATTTGATGCTTGTACCCTTATGGATTCTTGGTGTGAACCAAATAGTGTATGTTATGTACATATGTACGCAATGTGATGTGTGTTGTTGTTTGTTGTAGCTTCTCTTCGAGAAATTCCGCACTCTGCCGTCCTGGGAAGAAAAACTGCTGCTTCTGAAGACCATCAGCAACGCTGGACTGGACGTGAGCGTGATCGAGCTGGAAAAGATCATCAAGAATGTGCATGAATCAGTGAAATTCCCCGTGTTCGTCCGCGTGGAAGCCGTCCAGGCCCTCCGTCAGATCAAGGACTACATGCCCCGCAAAGTAAAAAAAGGAATAAAAAAGGCCGAGATTGGTTGTGATGGGATCGAGAAAAAATAATTAGTCAGATGTGCCGCCAGGGAATCGAACCCGGGACCTCTCGCGTTCCAGGCGAGCGTCTTAACCATAAAGCTACACACCTGGATGACGTCAATCACACAATTTCTAATTAAATTGGGGTTAACGTATGACAGGGGAAATGCTGACGGTTTGATGGGGGTATACTGTCCTGTATGGATTGCGTGCTGCTGTGCTCAGCTAGCACTTTTGATCCCGAACTAACCCGTGAACGACTTTTTCCACCGTCCGACTTTATCCCGCAATACCCTAGAATAATAACTCTGAGTCGTATCATTCTTCTTGCAATACGATGCTTGCATACTGTCTGTTTCTGCGCAGGTGCAAAAGATTCTGATGCCGATCTTCATGAACCGATTCGAGTCGCCCGAACTCCGGATCGTCAGCGCATTCCAGATCTTCCAGACACTTCCGGAACGTCCGGTCCTGGACCAGATGGCCAAACGTCTGTTCACCGAACCCAGTCGCCAAGTGCTCTCCTTCGTCTTCTCCTACATGCACACCATGGCAAACTCCACCAATCCGTGCGAAAAGAAACTGTAAGTAAACCAAAATCAAATGAGGTTCCAGTAGTTTGATGGGAACGGAATGATAGGGTTGGTCTAAATGATAATGTGGTAAATGAAATACGTAGCTTGCATGTTTGGTGAGTGGGTCAGTAGCTGTGCTGCGGCTAACCTTGTTAGCCTCAGTTGTGGACAGTTGTTGGAGCTATGTAGGGTACTGTGGGGTAAACCCGGGCACCTAAGCTTTTCTGAACTTTCCACTTCAGCAAATTATGAACCAAATTGCTCATTTGAAAGAGGAGAGTTCAAGGAATCGATTGATACCCTATTCGTCTCAGTCGGTCCACTGGTTGCTGAGAAATGCAGCCCTCGGCCGGATATTCCCAAGGCCGGGTTTACCCCGTAGTACCCTACGTATCTCGGCACTTGCTTGTAGTCGAGAAGAAAAATTTGGGCCAGATGTGCAAGCAGGGAATCGAACCCTGGACCTCTCGCGTTCTAGGCGAGCGCCTTAGCCATTTGACTACACAGCCGGATGAGCTCAGTCACACCCTTTCCCCTTTCCTTTTTGTAGGTCGGAGAGCATGAAGCTGTCCCTGCGTCACTCTCGCTTCCCCCCTCTGTCCGTGCTGTTGGGCGCCGGCTACAGCAAGTTCATCCACTCCACCCTGTACTCGAAGGAGTCGAAGCTGGGCCTGGACGTGGACACTGCCGTCCTCTACTCCAACAACAGCTTCCTGCCCAAGTTCGGCGCCGTCAGCTTCAATCCCGTGTTCGCCGGCTTCTGGGCCAAACACTTCCTGCATTTCGGCTTCTTCTCGGAGGGATTCGAGAAGATCTTCCTCAAGTACTTCGGAGAGCGCGGATTCTTCGTGGAGAAACCCCTGGAAGAGCTTTTCAACCGCTCGCCGCGTAGCGAGAGAACCCGCAGTCCGTCAAACCAGCTCAAGAGCATGTTCGAAAACGTACGTAAGAGCATGGAGGGTTATCAAGAATGATGGGAAGGGGCTGGCTTTAGGAAAGAATGGCGGACGTAAGTGTTAATAGAATGTACGGAAGCACTGGCTCATGTTCGCATTAATTTAGGTATTGGCTTCGTAAAAACCACTTTATTCGTATTGAAACTGTGGTGCGTAAATTGTACTGCCGTGAATGTACATGTACGTGCGTTGCAAAATTACGGACTATAATCAACGTTGCACGGCAGCGCTGTACATGTACAGTGCTAATGTACGTACGTACGTACGTATGCGTGGAGTGGAGCCTAATCGTACGTAGGTACACCATATCTTAAGCCTGATCGTACGTACGGTACAACATATCGATCTTATGTGTACATGTGTATACACGTACTCTGATGTGTTTCAGTTGCGCATCCGTCCTCGCGAGTACTTCCCGTCTCGCCCTCGCTCCTTCTTCTACATGAAGTTCAAGGATCAGGAATTCGGCTTCCTTCCCTTCAGCTTCGAAAGCCTCCCGGAAGAGATCAGCAGCATGCTCGAATCTGGTACGTACGAAACTACTGTACATACATACATACATACATACATACATACATACATACATACATACACTGTACATGCATACACAACATACATTCAGTGCCGTATTTACTAATTACCGGTGCATAGCCCCCATGTATAGTCCCATATATATTGGTAAAACATAAAAAATGCCAAATGCATAGCCCCATGCATTGCACCATATGTACTGTAGAGTACCTGAAGCTACCTATGTAAGCTGGTCATAAGCTACCCAAAGCCACTCCCACACCCAGCTAAGATGCCTATAAGCCTCTGCTTGTGGGTGCGTTGTACTAGAATAACCCTGGTTTGACCTCAATGATGCCCTAAAACACACGTGCTTTTGACATAAAAAATATGCCTCTGCGCACCTCTCAAAAACAAAAAATGTCCCATGCATATCCCCCTGTGCATTAGCATAGCCCGAGGCTATGCACCGGTAAATACGGTACCCTATCTACAATTGTACAACCCGCCATCGCTTCATTTTTCCAGTTTTTCTATCATTGCAGGCCGCATCAGCCTTCGCAGCATCGAGCGCTTCCTGTCCACTGGTCTGAACCTGGGCATCTACAAGGCGGCCTTCCTGCACGAGACCAGCATTAAGATCCCGACCACCCTCGGCCTACCCCTGCAAGTGCGCACTGTCATTCCGACCGTGGCCTCTGTCCACGGATTCGTGAAGGTGGAACTGCCCGAAGAGCCCTTCGGCAAGATCCGCATCGTTGTCAAGGACCTTAAGCCAAGGTAGCGCAGGTGGTAGGAGGGGGGGGGGGGGGGGGTTCGAATCCTGTCTGGTACGTAACTGTTCGTGGTCTGATGAGATAAGCACATCTTGGTGGTAGCTGCATACCACGTGCATGTGGCTAGTGTGGCATATTTAGGGGCAGCCCAACGTACATACGTACTGTACAGTACAACCTACAACATGAATACCGATATTTGACTTTGCTTTACTTTGCTTTTGAAGAAGCCAAAATCGCCCTATGTTGTAGGATAGGGCCATTTTTCTCTATTTTAGACTTTTGCTGCCAAGTTGCATCTCATTTTTGTCTGCTTGACAGCTATTTTTGTCGGCTTTAATCTGCTTTTCAAGGTTTGCTTTTCTCTGCTTTTATTCATTTTTCGCCCAGGGCACTGAAACCTGAGCCGAGACCCATCTGGTGGGGTGAAGCGCTTCTCTCGCTCCCCACCTTCCACTCACTTTCCTGTCGCATACGCACAACACGAGTTCTTCCGTTTATCTGTGTTCATTCCCAAGCTGTGTCTTTGCTTTTGCTTGTCCACACTTTCTGCATAAAGGTTGGTGTACCTTTATGTACCTATTTTACCTACCTACACGTACTGTACCTACACTATGTATGTACGTAAAAGTGTAGTTTGTGGTGGCAGGCTATTACTTCACGAATGTGTACGTACAGGAGGTTAATGTAGTAGTACCTCCTCAGAGGAACAGGAGACGCATACACACACCTGTCCAGACGAGCAGCTTATGTACAGCACACAGTGTTGCTACTACAGGGCGTGTGGCTAGCCAGAGGGAGGGCCAAGAGCAAACAAAGATGCGCCACACCTCACTTGCCTGTGCTTTTGGGAGGGGAGAGAGGAAGCGAGAAGCTAGGGCAATTATGCAACCTGTCAATCAAGCAGCAGATTTTTTTGGGTGGCTGTTTTTCTCTGCTTTTGACCTGCTTTTGAAGAAGCAGACCGTTTTCGTCTGCTTGACTTTGCTTTAGCTTGCTTTTCAAAAAGGCTACTTGAAAAGCAAAGTCAAATATCGGTATTTTGCTGTTGGGTCTGGCGGGGTACTGTACTGTACTGCATCTAGTACCAGTATCCTACATAAACCACCGAAATGCCTCATCCATTGTGGTTTTCACGTGTAATCTCGTACCATCGTACGTATTTACCACTCCTATTACCCTGCCTATTAACCATGTTTGACGGTCCGTACATACGTACATACTTTTACATGCATCTTCTTCTTCTTCTTCTCAGCTTCGTCTCTGTGATCTCGTCCAACGTGAACGTGTGGAGTCCGGTGGTGAACAGCGGTCTGCGCGTGCTGGCCAAGGCCAAGTTCTTCTACCCGATCAGCGGCAAGCTGGAGCTAGACCTTAAGAAGAGCCCGAAAGAGCTTCTGCTCAGCATCGTCCCACCGCCCCGGCCAGTGCACGTGCTGACCCTGGAGACCCGCCCCGTCACCTGGACGCGGCTCTGGCCCAAGAAGATCGTGAGCCTCAGCCATTTCCTGCCCGAAGAGAAGACCATCCTCGGAGATGACTGGACGCGCGTGAAGAAGGTAGCGTAGGGTACAGTGGTGGTGTGTGTGTGTGACGTGTCGCGTTCCGTGTGATGATAGCCGGGGCCCCGAAAAGGAGGAGAGAAATAGGACCGAACGGGAATCGAACCCGCTACCCTCGGACACCGCTGCGGACTTAGGCACACCACCAGGTGCCGGTCCAGGGACAGATTGACTAAACTCGCCTTACATACCTAGAACTAGTTTACGTACACTACTGGCCTCGGACGTTACTGTCATGCGTACGCAGTACGTTACAGTGGGGTAAACCCGTAGTAATGAGGTAAACCCGGCCACCCAAGCTCCTGTAAACTGGCTGTTTCAGCAAATGATGCACCAAATAGCTCAGTTGAAAGAGGAGAGTTCACGGAATCGGTTGATGTAATGTTTGTCTCGATCGGTCCATTGGTTGCTGAGATATGCAGTCCTGAAGCTTAGGTGGCCGGATTTTCCCTTGATCGGGTTAACCCCATAGTGCCCTATATATTTTTTAGCTTAGCAGCCTGACTACGTATGAGGCCTTCCATGGCATTTCAACCAGGCAAAAACACGCACCATCTCCGATTTTTTTCAAATTTGGTACACAGGTAGGTCCTAGGGGGAAACCAAATCGTGCAAAATTTCAGCTTCCTGGGACCCCCCATTCTGGAGATATGCAGCCTCAAAGTTGGAATTTTGGCCCGGCCGGGGGCTATACGTGCTATCTTTGAGGGCTTGTAGCTCCATCAATATTCACAAAGTGATATAGACGTGCCCATATCATTTTGAAGCTAATTCCATGTTGAATCCAATGAAAGCAACAAAACGGGTGGTCATGAGGCCAAAAATTTGAGTAAATCGTCAATAAAAACTTTAAAACAAAATTACTCAAAAAACGGACCTTCGATGTTTTTTAAACTTTGAGAGGACCAAAAGCATACTGCTAACTTGTTGCATGCAAAATTTGGGATGGGGTTGTATTTCAGGAGTTATGGCCAGTTTTGTGTGATTTTTCACTCGTAAATTACGAACTAAGTCAAACATTTCCAAGCAGACTTTGGCACACATGTTCAGAGCAGCAGTGCAGCACAACTCCACATTTACCATCTCAAAAGTAGCACACATATAGGCCCTCTTTCACCAGCATGGCCAGAACAATCATTCAGCATTGCTTGCTAGTGTTTCAACACCTCAAGTTGTGACTTTTTTGTCAGAATTCGGAAAAATAACTAAGTCCGACGAATTACAGGCACATTTCAGCTCATTGGTTTTTGGTGATATCACAGTAAAGCTCCTCATTTTCCACTTCAAAACTAACATATGCATGGCCTCCTGTTTACCTGGCTACTCAGCAAAGCATATTCACCATTGCAATCTGTTCTTTGTGCCCTACAAACATTGAGTTTTTTCTCTTGGAAATTTTGTGTTACTGTACAATAAATTCTTCAAAAGACATGGTGGTGCTGTAAACTCAACACTAGTTGCTTCTCAGCGTGTATACACAGCTTTCTTATTCAACTGGGCATCTATTGGGCATTCACCCTTGCCTTCTAATCATTTAGTTCACAAGAGATTCTACATATACAGTGCATGTATGCATAAAATATGTGATATGAAGGGGTTCAATAGATTAGACAGCAAGGGTGAATGCCCAATAGATGCCCAGTTGAATAAGAAAGCTGTGTTTACAAGCTGAGAAGCAACTAGTGTTGCGTTTACAGCACCATCATGTCTTTTGAAGAATTTATTGTACAGTAACACAAAATTTCCAAGAGAAAAAACTCAATGTTTGTAGGGCACAAAGAACAGATTGCAATGGTGAATATGCTTTGCTGAGTAGCCAGGTAAACAAGAGGCCATGCATATGTTAGTTTTGAAGTGGAAAATGAGGAGCTTTACTGTGATATCACCAAAAACCAATGAGCTGAAATGTGCCTGCAATTCGTCGGACTTAGTTATTTTTCCGAATTCCGACGAAAAAGTCACAACTTTTGAGGTGTTGAAACACTAGCAAGCAATGCTGAATGATTGTTCTGGCCATGCTGGTGAAAGAGGGACTATATGTGTGCTACTTTTGAGATGGTAAATGTGGAGTTGTGCTGCACTGCTGCTCTGAACATGTGTGCCAAAGTCTGCTCGGAAATGTTTGACTTAGTTCATAATTTACGAGTGGAAAATCACACAAAACTGGCCATAACTCCTGAAATAGTGCGAACCCCATCCCAAATTTTGGCATGCAACAAGTTAGCAGTATGCTTTTGGTCCTCTCAAAGTTTAAAAAAAATCGAAGGTCCGTTTTTTGAGTAATTTTGTTTTAAAGTTTTTATTGACGATTTACTCAAATTTTTGGCCTCATGACCACCCGTTTTGATGCTTTCATTTGATTCTACATGGAATTAGCTTCAAAATGATATAGGCATGTCTATATCACTTTGTGAATATTTATGGAGCTACAAGCCCTCAAAGATAGCACGTATAGCCCCTGGCCGGGCCAAAATTCCAACTTTGAGGCTGCATATCTCCAGAATGGGGGGTCCCAGGAAGCTGAAATTCTGCATGATTTGGTTTCCCCCTAGGGCCTACCTGTGTACCAAATTTGAAAAAAATCGGAGATGGTCAGTGCAATTTGTACAGAAAATTGGTTGAAATGCCATGGAACTCCTCGTATTTATGTACATCTACCGTAATATTTATGGAAATATTTATTTACATTCACATAGGAAACATGCGATGGGCGTACGCTCGACGTGTCCGTGGCTCGACACACGCGAAGGCATGGACAGTCGTAGATGCGTCAAGCTAATGGGTTAGTGTGTGGATGTGTGTGCGTGTGTGTTGTAGTTCGACAAGAGCATTGGTGAGCACGTGTTGGGCATCAAATTGCGCAGCCGCGGCTACTTCCACCACACGCCAGTGAGGAAACTGAGTGACACCCCGATGTGCCCCCTGTCCGGACCCAACAAGCTCATCATCACCACCGAACCTGGATACCACATGCCCAAGGAGGTACGTAGATGCACGTACATTACCAGTACGTATGCATGGAACTACAGTTGTGTAGGCCAACAGAATTGTGCCTATGTGCGTACTTACACGCGTGATCGACTTCTATACCTGTGCGTAGGGTACGTACTGTACATACGTACGTACGTATGCGACGTGCATGCGTAACCTGCTTATTTGGGCCCACCTTTTTTCCAGATCGTTCTGAAACTCAGCGGTGACCTGTTCTCTTCTCCCTCTGAAAGCTTCAAGCCCGAATTCCGTGACTTGGAGCTGGAAGATCTGGAGATGGAGGAGTCTATCTTTTCGTCCATCGAGGAATCCGATACCCTGAAACCTGAGGAGTTCCGTCGCAAGCTTCTGAAGACCTACCTGCCCCGCGACAGCAGCGAGCACAAGATCAGCATGGAGATCCTGGCCAAGGGATCCCCGTCCACCCGTCGCTTTTTCTTCGACACCGTTCTGAAAGTGTCCTCCGACTTGAAATACGTGAAACTGATCAGCAAGTTCGAACGCAGCCCCATCCCCACCGTTGAGAGCAGTCCGTTCAAAGTAAGATTTTGGATTCGGGGGTGTTAGGTACAGATGTGGTACGTATGAGTAGGGAACACAGTAGCGTTAGGAGGTGGAAAGAGGAGAAATCAGTCGTGTTCCGAATTAATTCCCAAATGAACCCGGAAAGGAAACTTTGATTTTGCTCGACTACAGTGATTTTGTAGTCCTCTGTATTAGCGAACCTACACAGCGGTCCACGCGCGGTTTAGGAAGTACGGCGCTCGCGTCGACCTGCAATAGGAGAGTCGAGGAGGTTTGGCACGTGCGTTCAACTGCCGAAAGAGGCTTTCTTGCGCAACTGTCTACGCACGCGCTGAACTTTCTACAACGTAGGTCCGCTAATGCAGAGGACTACAAATCAATGTGGTCAAGTAGAATCAAAGTCTCCTGGAAGGATGGATTGTGTATGTATGTACCGTATGTACGTACAGTTATGTGTGTCTATTGTGCGTTGCAGTTGTTCGTTGATGCGGAAACCCTGTTCCCTGAGACCCCGATGTCATTCGTGGATTTGGTCGGCAAGAAGGTCGTGAGCCACGTGAAAATCACCTGGGGAACCAGCAGCTCCAGCAACAAATTTATCAAGCTCAGCGTAAGCTAATTTTATTATGGATTCTTGCTAAATTGGTACACTTCATCGTGAGGTATCTTCCGGCTCTCATAGTACCTAGATTGCATTTTTGGGTGAAAATTTTAAAGCGAAAAGATGTCCGGAATTTACCCACTATTCCCTAATTTTACCCCCAGTCCTCTGACTTATCAAGAGTAGATAATGTATTTATTGCAGGTGATCGGCGAGCGCTCCAAGAAGCAGGTGGAATTTGAAAAGATGTCACCCGAGTACCGCATGTTCTCCAGTCTGGACGAGATGGAGCCTATCTCTTCCTCCACTGAAGAGTCAAAGGAAGAGAAGAAGCTGTACCTTAAGAGCCTGAGCAGCCCCATTTTCCAGTCGGAACACATCCACGAGTTCTCGCATCTCCTCGCCTACAGATACAAACTCGAGTTCAGCGAGGTAATTTTACGTACGTACAGTGTGTGTACGCTGGCGTATTTACATGTACTGTATGTAGTTGTCTCGGGTAGTGTGGGGTAAATTTAGCCGCATTTATTGGTGGGGTAAACCCGGCCACCCGCGAGAAAGAACGACGACCTTTGGTGATACAGAAGGTGGCCGGAATTACCCCGTGGTTGGGGTATTATGCATTGTGGTAAAATTTTGTACAATCGAACAGTGCAAAGAATAGTGCGCTACACACGTGGTGAGTACTGACAGTGAATTTACATTCCCCGGGAGTTTGCTTGCTACGTGTGTAGCGCCCTAATGATGCCATCCCGCTGTACTGATAGAAGTGACCAATACGAACACTGCACTTTACGTTGTGTAGTATTATGAATATGATTGTTTGTTTATAGGTTCCGCTAATGGTGAAGAACACAACGAACACCATCTTCCGCTTCTTCAAGCACTACTTCTTCTGGCAAACAGACGTGGCCCAGATCAACGTGCATAACTCGCCCAACAAGATCAAGGCTCTGCTCACCATTGACCCCAAGACCAAGGAATACTTCAACCTCACCATCAAGGTATGAAACATGATGTGCATTCACTACATACTGCGCACGTACGTACCCATACACCCTTGCATTACTGTTCATCAACTGTATGTACACACGGGAGTACGCATGCGTGAAACATCATGCTTTCTGATTGGTGCCATGTTCGATGTGGCTCAAAATGTAAAACATGGGTACTTGTACCGGCTATGTACATACATGTATGTACTTATGATGAATCACTCAGTATGTAAAGAATGCCACTATTGCCGACGTACCCGTGTGTGTACGTACGTACGTACACACCGTAGTCGAGAAGGAAGATTTGCCAGGGAATCGAACCCTGAACCTTTCGCGTTTCAGGCGAGCGCCTTAACCATTTGACTACACATCCGGATGACCCGTTTAGACTCGTTTAGCGGAGATCCCACCGGATCATATCTGATGACCCGTTTAGCGCCTGTTTTGTTTTCTTTTTCCAGCTTCCACACGAGACCACGACCTTCTTCGACATTCCGCTCAAATCCGTGCCGCTGCCGCTGCCTCTCCTGGTCAATCCCTCCATCGTCTCCAGCGTCCCCCTGCCATCCCTCTGGCAGAAACTGAGCCTGCCCCTGTTCCGCACCCTGCCCATCTCTCCCATCAGCCTGCGTCACTCCTCCCGTCATCCCCTGCTCAGCATTTTCGAAGACCAGAGCAGCAGCAGCATCCTTCCGCCCGTGAGTCTGCTTAACACTGAGCAGCCAGTGTGCACTGTGTCCAGTCGACTGGTGAGCACCTACGACAAAGTGAAGTTCAGCGTGCCGCTGAGCAACTGCTGGACTCTGCTTAGCAAGGACTGCTCCAGCTCCGAAGAGAGTAAATTTGCCGTCTTCATGAAGAAGATCAGCCCCGACAGCGAGATGAAGGTGCGTGGGGTGTGTGTATGTAATGTAGGGTAATGTGGGGTAAAGCCGGTCATGGGGAAATCCGGCCAACTGCCAGTAAGTTTCAGGGCTGCATATCTCAGCAACCAATGGACCGAATGAGACAAATAGGATATCAATCGATTCCTTGAACTCTCCTCTTTCAAATGAGCTATTTGGATCATCAGTTGCTGAAACAGCAAGCTAAAAGGAGATTAGGTGGCCGGGTTTACCTCACCGCACCCTATATGTTACTTAATGCAGGTAGTGTACACTACAAGCCTATGGTATGTACGGTATTGTATGTGTACATGTGTGGATGACCTGAGAATTTTGATGTTTCAGAAGATCAAGATCATCACGCCCTACCGCCGCTTCGTACTCGTTCCCGAGACCGAGTCTTTCGAGTCTGTGAAGATCGAATTGGAGGACGGCCGCAAGGTGGCGCCCGAGGAGTTCGAACCAATCCTCGACCACGGACACATAATCGCCCGGTAAGGCGACGCGCGCTCATTGGCTGGTTAGCTTTGTCTTTGCAGGACGCAGCGAATATCGGTTTATATTGATGATATGATATGTAGGTACCGTATTTACCGGTGCATAGCCCCCCCCCCCCCAATGCATAGCCCCCCCCCCCCCCCCTATGCATAGCCCCATATTGGCAAAACATAAAAAGTGCCCAATGCATAGCCCCCCCCCCCCCCCGCCCCCCCCTATGCATAGCCCCATATGTACTGTACAGTACCTGAACCTACCTATGTATGTAGGCTGGTCATGTGGTACCCATAGCCACTCCCACACCAAGCTAAGATGCCTATAGGCCTGCTTAGGGGTGTATTGTACTAGAATAACCCTGTTTTGACTTCAATTATGCCCTAAAACATGTGCTTTTGACCTAAAAAGTATGCCTCTGCGCACCTCTCAAAAACCAAAAACATAAAAAATGTCCCATGCATAGCCCCCCCCCCCCCCCAATGCATAGCCCCCCCCCCCTATGCATAGCAATAGGACCTCTCAATTTTTGCATAGGGGCTATGCACCGGTAAATACGGTATGTATGTATTGTTTGTTTAGCGTGGAGAAAGTTGGCAAATTCGTCGTCTTTATCCTACCGGAAACTGGCGTGAAAGTTTTCTTCGATGGATTCACCGTTAGCATCAAGGTACGTATGCGTGTCGCTGTCTGCTGTACATATGCAGTTTAGTACTGGCGCATAGCCCCAAGCTTATGGCCAGCTTTACAGGCTGATACCCTATGGTATGTACATATGCTGCTGTGCAGTGGACATGTATGTATGTATGTATGTTTGCCATGTGAGGCTTTCCATTGGTACTGTACGTACACGGGTAAAAACAATAGTTACGTACCTATGTACATACGCAGTTCATTTTATATTGAATGTACTGCAAATCTTCTCCTCCTACCTCGTTTATGTATGCATGTATGCATGCGCAGATTACTTACAGAGTATGTACTACTATTTATTTTGCTCTGTATGTATTATTCGTACCGTACGTACATATTTCTAGCCTCTCCTCTCTCCATTTTTTTCCAGATGTCTCCGCTGTTCACCAGCATCCACTGCGGCCTGTGCGGTCACTTCGATCTGGAGCCGGAGGACGAATTCCGTCTGCCCTCCTCGGAACTCACGTCGGACGTGCGCTCCTTCTACCGCAGCTACGTCCTATCTGAATCCGGCTGCACCCCGCCCCCCACGGAACTCAGCTCGCTCTGCACCAGCCCTCGCTGCGAACCCACGCCCCTCTTTACCCCCAGCAGCAGCAGCTTCCTGGAACCAAAGAGTTTCTGCCCCATCTGCAAGACCATCGTGACTGAAGCCAAGAAAGAGTCGTCGAGGATCACCAAGGTAGTACAAATGGCGTGAATGCACGTACGTACGCAGTGTATGTACTGTGTGGACTATGGAATGTACGGTAGCTTTACAAAATTACTGTAAAGCCGAGCCGAATACAAGATGTTATGGATGTAGTACTACGTACGTACCAGTACTTCGTACGTTACAATGCCTTGGTCGTGTCTGCCTACTGACCATCTCTGGATGAAAAATTAGGGTCATTTTCTGCAGAAAAACTACCGTGTATCGAATCCATTTTTCGTGATAAGTCGGGCACTTCTTCCTAATACTGTTCTAATCTAATCTACCAATGTACGGTACCTACCTTCCTACGTAACGTACGTACTTGTATACGCGCTGTTCTGTTTTGTTGTAGCACGAGCTGACGCGGCTGGTGAGAAGCGAGTGCTCCGAGCGTCGTCCCTCCACCCTCTCCGCCACGTGTGAGCGCTTCTTCTCGCCTCTTCTGGACGAGATCGTGGAGATGCTTCGCGAGGAATCCAGCGAAGTTCTGTCCGTGGATATGGCGGAGAAGATCTGCACCGACATCCGCTCCTGCCCCCATTCCTACTTCAAATCGGACGAAATCGGTAGGAGTGGCTGACGAGTGGAAGAGTGGGGTAGTGTGGGGTAAACCCGGTCATGGGAAAATCCGCTCAAGGGCTGGGCTGCATATCTCAGCGTGCAAGCAATGGACCGATTGAGACAAAATATTTTCTTCCATGGACTCCTTGAACTCTCCTGTTTCAGATGAGCTATTCGGTTCATCATTTGCTGAAACAGCCAGTTGAAAGGCGCTTAGGTGGCCGGGTTTACCCAATGGCCGAGTTTATCCCCCAGTATCCTAATGCGTAGTAAAGCACCGTAACTTTGTAGGCGTGTTATATTTTCGGGGCAGAGAACAATAAGCGACTATATAGCCTACATGGTACTTTATCGGTAGTCGATACTGCATCCATCACATTAGGCCTTCATCCATCACTACGAATTCATCATTACCATCAGCTTTAGCTTACACATTTTATACGTACATACAATGCATGCCTTGCGATCGTATGTACTGTACTGCTTACAAACTTACCCCATGTATAATACCATAGTAGTACGTACGCAATGTGGTATATCTCTCTCCACTTCACATTGCGTTTCTTCATTCTTCAGTGGAGACCAGCCCCATCTCCTCCTACGAGGAACTGAGCATCAGCAGCAGCAGCAATCGCATCGTACGTCCGGTGTTCAAGATTAAGATGATCGAGGACGGAGAGAAGCTGTGCTTCTCAAAAGAGCCCCTACCCGTCTGCCCCTACCACGCCTTCGTCAAGAGCTACAACAGTCTGGAGCAGGAGGAGGGAGAGGAGGAGAAGCGCGTGATCTTCACGTGCCTCTCACGTGACGAGCCCCTGGCGGAACGCCTACTTCACCGCATCCAATCAACGAGCAGCAGCATGCCGCCTGTCGTTCTCGAGGAACTCAGCCGCTTGACGCCTACGTACACGGAAACTGTCGTCGTCCCCAAGAGCTGTGTCACCTTCTAAACGGCGCCACGAACGAACTCTGAGCCCCGGCAGGCTTAGTATGCCGTTCGCTGTGATTTTGTAGTCGTAGTATTGTAGCTCGTAGCGGCTAGCGTGCACTGTATTTGTAGCTTGGTTCGAGGGCGTTTGCAACGGTAGCTTTTTGTTCACTGAAGCCTTTTTGAACGCAGTTTTCTTCCATGGTGCATACGTGTAAATGCTTTTGTAGGAACCTTTGCTGTTTCGTATTCTACATTATTTTAGTTTTGAGTCAGCTACCGTAGCTCATTGCCCGGTTGTGTGGCCTTTTGAGTATGTTCTGTGTAGATAGATAGATACCTACGTATGTACGTACTGTCGTAGTATTACCTTTTCTTCTTCTCTCAGCACCGCAATGAGATTTATAGATCGCTCGTACCTGCTTGCTACTGTGTAGTGACAATAAATCGGTTGCATTCGAACTTGACAGCGTTTTGAATACATACACACTACCTCATCATTACATTTACGTTGTATTCCAAATGTCCATGCGCCAATCATGGGCCAATAACAAGAAGCAAAAACTCGATTCAAAAGTAGTATCGCACTTTGAACGCATCGCTGTTGTAAAGTAAGTGGTTTTTTGTAGGACACCCAAGCACTAGTGGGCTACACACGTGGTGAGTAAACTCACGGTGAATTCACCAGTGAGTTTGAACTTCGAGTTTTATTTTTCTTGTAGAGCATTCTCACTTGCTCCCAAACGCAAAATTTTTCTCATGTGTTCACACGACGGTGAGTTTCAAACTCACGGTGAATTCACCGGCCTCCCTATGCTTCATCGCATACTTATGGGGAATTCCCCGTGAGTTTACTCACCACGTGTGTAGCCCACTACTGTCTTGTCTAGCTTCCTGAAACAGAAACTTTTAGCCGAGTGCATTGAGTACGTACAGTATGTCTACAGGAATGACCATTATGCCGTACGTTCGACCACCATTTTGTCGTTTTGTGGAGGCCGTATCATCAGCTAGCTATACGCAGGTATGTACGTACTGTAGCTACATACGCATCAGCTAGGTATGTACTGTATGCAAAATACGTACAGTACTATTGGTATTTTTACGCGCGCGCACTCTATCTATGAACGTTACTAGGTAGGTACCTATCTCGCACCCAATGGACATGCGCAAACTTTGTACCAAACTACCAACTGCTTTTAGTACCGAAACTGTAGTGACAAAAAAATTGAGCTTTGTAATCCTGCACGGGTGTATAACCAAACGGTGTTCTAACCGCCACAAAAACCTGGCGCCAAGGAGGAAACTTACAGTTATCGCGCACCGGCTTTTAACTTTCCATCGCGCCATAAAAAGTCCGGTTTGCAATATTTCAATTTAAGCAGTAGTGAAGCTGGGTGCAAACGTCCAACGAAAACCTTCTGCTTCCCAAATTGTAGGTATATACTACAAGCATGCATGCAATGCATGCATAAGCATTCAGAATGCGAACGACACGCGACATGTACATACTTGATAATTACCGACAACTTTCACGCAGCGGTTCAACTACAAATCGTACAGTAGCTACAAGGATCCATGAACAAGAATAGAATCTTGCATGGCCTGCGCAGATCGATCCCTGACCGGAAACGTCGTCTTAGAAATAACCGATAATTTACATGCTGGATCGTACATATAAATGTACGATCGTGTATGATAATGTACGATCGTGTATATGAATGTACGATCGTATATATAAATGTACGATCGTATATAAAAATGTACGATCGTACATAGAAATGTACGATCGTGCATAAAAATGTACGATCGTACATTTTTATATACGATCGTACATTTATATATACGATCGTACATTGATATATACGATCGTACATTATTATACACGTATAGTTGATTATCTGCGCTCGAAAAGCACGCGCAATCTCCAAGCACACAAGCTCGCTCTCTCTTCACAGAAACGAAAATATGGCCGAATTTTGCCTATTTGGTCATGTGCATACCTTGGCCGTTAGTAGCTGACGCCATGCTGATGGTTGGAAAGCTGAGAAGAAGCACCAAATCTTGTTGACATAGATAGCGAATGCTTATTGATGCCAGTAGACGACAAGAGAACACGAAAATACTTTGGAAACTTCCCTTACTCTGCGGTCTGCTTGGAGATTGCGCGCGCTTTTCGAGCTCAAATAATCACCTATTTTTATGTACGATCGTATATATAAATGTACGATCGTGGGTAATAATGTACGATCGTATATACGATCATACATTTCTATTTGCGATCATACATTTCTATTCACGATCGTACATTTATATATACGATCCATCATGTATATGATCGATCATTATTTCCTTCGGTTATTTTGAGGACGACGTTTCCGGTCAGGGATCGATCTGCGCAGGCCATGCAAGATTCTATTCTTGTTCATGGATCCTTGGTAGCTACGTAATTACGAAATACATATTTCAGCAACCATTCAATGTTCGAAAGGTCGCTGTTTGTTTAGTCATGCTCCACAATCGCTAACAAACAAGCTACTTGTATAGCCACAAACAAGGTTACATCTGCTTCTATAAGAAAACCGTTGCCTTAGACTTTATTATCACCCCCACTATGCACTACAACTCCAAGGAAGGGGAAGGCGTGGCTCCATCACCGGTATGCACTACAACTACAACAGCTCCAAGGAGCAGGGAGGAAAACGTGCCTCCGTTAACACCTACCCCGAGGAAGCCGTCATTGTTGTCAACAACTTTTGCTTTTGTTGTCGGATTGTTGTCGGATTGTTGTCGGATTTTGTATGGTTGTTGTCGGATTCGACAACAACAGAACAAAACCCCACAACAATCTGACAACAAACATTTTGTACTGTTGTTGTCGGATCCGACAACAACCATACAAAATCCGACAACAATCCGACAACAAAAGTAAAAGTTGTTGACAACAATGACGGCTTCCTCGGGGTAGGTGTTAAAGGGGGGATCTCGCGGGAAAGTTTGTATGGGGAGGCAAATTTCGAATTTCTAACATTTGAAAGCACATGTAAAATCGCATCCTCTTTCGTTCTAACCCCATGTTCTGGAGTCGATTTTGTCTCTGTGAAACGGCGCCCCAGTTAGAAAGCTCGAAATAGGCCAAACTGTTGCGAAATCCCCTTCCTAACTGGGGTGCCGCTTCACAGAGGCAAAATTGACTCCAGAATGTGGGGTCAGATCGAACGAGGATGCAATTTTACATCGGATAGGACCCTCAAAAGTCAAAAGTATGACATTTGCCCTTCCCGTACTAAGTTCCCGCCAGATCCCCCCTTTAACGCGTCAAGAGGTTACGGTGGCACATTTCTGACTGACATGGTTCGCCACGCAGGCGGCCACCACAAAACCAAGGCTTCATTTAGCGAGATCTTAGCGAAAGCTACACACCACGGCCCCTCCCATCCATGGCGGTTCATAGCTCACTTTTGCACACAAACTTTGAGACAAAAAACGGGTCGTTTAAATTAAAATTTTCTCCGATAGAAACCAAGTTTTGGCCTTTCTAAATATGTTCCAGAACTTGGTTTCTCTTGGACAGGTATGTTCGGCGTTGGACAATGGGATGAAACATCAAAGTTCAAACTGCCGCCAAAAGTTAATTGGCTGCAACTAAAAAAAGCGAAGCCTTGATATAAATACAGCTCATTAGCATGGCTGTAAAAAAACGCATTTCCCATCATTTAGATTAGCCACATGAGGGACACGGTCCTGAAGCGAACGAAGACGACGACGTGCGCATTGCGTTCTTCTACTGCGTAGTAACCTACCGTAATCTGTTACGCGTCTTCGTTCGCTTCGGGAGCCTGTTCCTCGTGCGACTAATCTATATGATGGGAAATGCATGGATTTATTACATATTGCGGGCCACACACGACCCACGTTAGAACAAAACAAAACAGAAACAAACAAAGAGGAAAATAAAAGAAGAAATATGGTGAGTAATCTCAATGAGCTTATCTTGGATATTGCGTCACAAATTGCCATAGCTGTCATAGCGCAGAGAAGAAAAGAGACTGCTGAAAATGTAGATCGCATGCTAAGTAGGTTTCAACAATCGTCTTCGACTTCTGCGACGTCCTTCGCCTCAGTCGCCACTCTGTCGTCGGCTGGTGCCAGCGGAACCTCCCCCAGCACTACGCCCACTACTTCTGCCACACACAACTCACTCAACGGTAGTATAATCAATTGGCACGGCGCAAAAAAGCGGCCTAATTGATATCTGTTATGCCTGTGTCTGATATCAGTTAAGATTGCTTGTCGGATTCGTGCAATTAGATACTGTAAAGCGAGAAATTTTCGGACGTACCTAATTTTCGGACGTCGGACAGACCAATCTCCGTCCGAAATTTAGGTTGTCCGAAATTTTTTATATGTATGTACTCATGTATGTATTGTGCATGCACACAGTACCGTAGGTACGTAAATGCACGTGGTACAGTACGTTCGTACGTACTATACCTACTATGCCACAACAAACGACCCTTCCACACAACAGCCGAAACCAGTTACCCCCCTTCCGTCCGAAAACTAAGTGCGTCCGAAATTTCTAGCTCTACAGTAATCTGTGGGTGTGTTCAAACGTTCGTAGAGTCGGGTCCGGATGAGTGCGAGAGGCTGTTTGTCCAGAAGATTCGTCAGTGTGGCGTGGTGTTCGACTTCGCGGCGGATCAGCTGTCCTATCTGAAGTTCAAGGAGATCAAGCGGGCGGCGCTCAATGAAATGATCGAGTACGTCACCACCAATCGACAAGTCATCACCGATCCCATTTATCCAGAGGCTGTCAACATGGTACGTAGGCCTATATTATGTGCATGCACGTACTTGTACCTGCGCGCAACTGACATGCTGTAGCAACTTACGTCGTTCATCTGAGCACGGCGCATGTACCATCTCATGTTGCTTTGACAAATTTGCGTACGCGGTGTGGCGTACGAACGGCGTATGGCCTACATGTACGTGTACGTGCTTATTTGTGCTTGTTACAGTTTACCGTCAATCTGTTCCGAACTTTACCTCCGCCTTCGAATCCGACAGGAGCCGAATTCGAGCCGGAAGAAGATGAACCGGCTCTGGAGGCCGCTTGGCCACATTTACAGGTACAGTTTGTTACATGCCTCTGCGGGTGAAATGATGTATCTTAATATGTCTCATACGCGGGTATGTATTTATATGCGAGTACTTGCTTTTATTGTGTGTGTGTGTTGCAGTTGGTGTACGAGTTTTTCCGTTGCTTCTTGGAATCTCCGGACTTTCAACCCAACATCGCCAAAATGTACATTGATCACAAATTTGTGCGAAAGGTGAGCACTCTACTGAGTCCAGTCATGCTCATTTTGCGCTCTTGTCAAAATGTTCTTTGCCGTGGGCTCTATTGTGCACTATTTTTATTTCACTGTGCTCTGCTTACTGTTTGCTGCAGTTGGTGGAATTGTTTGACTCCGAGGATCCGCGAGAGCGCTGTTGCCTCAAGACCACATTGTATCTCATCTACTGCAAATTCCTCGGCTTGCGCGCATTCATCCGCGAACAGATCAACTACATCTTCTACCGCTTCATCTACGAAACAGAGAGCCAAAACGGAATCGCCGAACTCTTAGAAATACTCGGCAGGTACTTGCTTGCGCAGGTTTTGCTTACTGCAGAGATGTATTCAACATATGCAATAAGAGCCAGGGCTTGGTCCCGAGGCGACCCCTCTGAATTAATCTTGATTTTTAGTGCAACTTTTGATCGGTAGTCGACGCGAAGGTCGGCGCGGTCGTCTTTCTTGCTCGTGTGTTTCTTTCCGCGCCGACCTACTCGTCGACTACCGATCAAAAGTTGCACTGAAAATCAAGCTAAGTTCAGAGGGGTCGCCTCGCGACCAAGCACAGCTCTTATTGCATATGGTGAATATGCGCATTACATGCAGGCAGATGGGTTTTGTGTGCACGCTGGAGGTTTGTGTTTTTGTGTGTGATTGCAGCATCATACGCGGGTTTGCTCTGCCTTTGCAAGAGGAGCAAAAGATCTTTCTGTTGCGTGTGCTGCTTCCTCTGCATAAAGTGAAATCTCTCGGCGTCTTTCACCTTCAACTGGCCAACTGTGTGGTTCAGTTCCTGGAAAAAGATCCCCGTCTCGCTGAGCGAGTAGTACGTACGTTGTACGTTGTGCGCTGCATTCTGATGGATGGTGACGTATTGCATGCTTACTATGATAGTTTGTTGTTACGTAGGTGCTGCAAGGTCTTCTCAAGTACTGGCCGAAAGTTCACAGCATGAAAGAAGTGAGATGTAGGAGAGCAATATATGCGCTATAATTTCTTCTTTCCATTTAAATTCGTTATTTTGTATGTGTAACGAGCATACATAATGAGCATAATGTATGGATCAGTCCAAGGTACGTATATTCGCCTTGCTCCATTAGAGCAGGTTGTTGTTTCGACCTAATCGCCGAAGTTGAGCTGTATCACACACACGCAAAGCACGCCGAAGCAATTTTTTTACGCAAAGTACGCCGAATTTTGAGCTGTAGTTATAGTTATCACACACACGCAAATAACTACAGCTCAAATTCAGCGGGGAGGTCAAATCAAAACGACCGCACCGGTGCGCACCGCTCTTATGGAGCAAGGTGAATAAAGGCACATGTTGTGTAGGTGATGTTTCTGAATGAGCTGGAGGAGATTCTGAATGTGATTGCGCCGGGGGAGTTTCAGAAACTGATGGTGCCTCTATTCAAACTGTTGGCTAGATGCGTATCCAGTGTACACTTTCAGGTATACAGTACTTACTACTAATCCCGTGTGTTGCTACATTTTCTTTGGGAGCTTCCCACCCTAGTGCAGGCTACTGAAAGGGGGGATCTGGCGGGATAGTTTGTATGGGGAGGCAAATTTCGAATTTCTAACATTTGAAAGCACCTACCTATGTAAAATCGCATCCTCTTTTGATCTTACCCCATGTTCTGGAGTCGATTTTGCCTCTGTGAAGCGGCGCCCCAGTTGAATGCTCGATATAGGCCAAAGTGTTGCGAAATCCCCTCCTAACTGGGGCGACGCTTCAAAAAGGCAAAATTGGCTCCCGAATATGGGGTTAGATCGAAAGAGGATGCCATTTTACGTTTGATAGGACCCTCAAAAGTCAAAAATATGAAGTTAACTCTTCCCGTACTAAATTCCCGCCAGATCCCCCCTTGAAAAGTGGAATTTGGATTTAATGCTTGCAGGCTGATGGTAGCTTCGTATGTGTTTCTATTGCAGGTGGCTGAGCGGGTGTTGCATTACTGGAAGAACGAGCACATCATGTCTTTGATCAGTGATAACGCCGCCACAATCCTACCCATCCTGTTACCCGCCCTGAAAAAGAACTCCAGAACACAGCATTGGAACAAGTACGCTCCCACAATATTCAACCAAGAATCTTTTGTCCGTACTGGCGTACTTCAGACTACTGAAGACGTACAGACTATGCAGACGTACTTATTCAAATTATTCAGACGTACTTGCAGTGGTAGCTTGATGGGTGGCGCGTGCTCTATTTATGTTGTAATGTATGTGTAGAACAATACACGGCCTAACTCACAGTGCCCTGAAGCTGTTTATGGGGATGAATCAGAAGCCTATGGAACGTCGAGGCGAACTGTAAACTTATGAAGGAGTAGGCCTAATTACTATTTCTCGAACTTATCGATTCAGTGATACCTAGATTGCTGATTACACTGTGTATTATGTATTCTTAGTCCAAAAATCAAATCGTTGCCTTTGATATGGTGTTTTGTTTTCTATTCCATACATGTAATTTTTCCGTTATATATGTTCGTAAATGTTGTTGTTATCTGTGGATAGTCTTAAGAATCTGTTTTTTGCTCATGTTGTGTGGAAGGTGTAGGTAGGTTCACATTGCTGAAACAAAATTTTGAAATGCAAATGCGCTGCCGCTTATCGGAATAATGCATAGACTAATAGAAAAAGGAGGACAAAAATCTATCAGGATGTCCATGCTTCCATGAATGGAAGAATCGTCACGTGATAATGTCATGATGACATTCACACACAACGGACTGCTGAACGCCAACTTTTGCGCTGCGCTACTACCAGCGTCCGCGCAAATGCCATAGTTGACATCAAAACTCAAAGCCGACATCGAGGTCATACAGATATTAGCATAACCATCGCTGGAAAAATATCATTATGAAATATTGTCATCATCACTGGTCTAAGCTCATTTTCAACCAACCTCATTCCTCCTTCATTGCTTTGCCACTCCAGATCTGAGCTACAAATGGGAAAAGTTTTAACCAGCTCCGTAATGCTCCAGACTGTGCCGACCGTGGGCTGACCGTGGTCCGACCACAGTCTGACCGCAGTTTGACCACAGTTTGACTGCGGTCTGATGGAAAGCGCTGGCGAAATCAGGAGAAAATTATTCATTCGACCACTTTTGTCAACCGATGTTTTATGGTGAATGGAGACAATACTTGTGGAATGTGAACGCTGACTCAGAACTTTGGAATAGAGGCTGGAAATAGATGTGCGCTGATGGCCTGTTCACAATGAATGCTGAATGCCGAAGTTTACATTGTGTTGCCACCAGCATCAATGCCAATTCAGATATCGACGTTCAACGCAGATTATGGAAAGCTACGCAAATCTTTATTTTACTCCAATAATAATGCTGGCATAGATGATGCTGTTTGGTACATACATACATACATATTTTGATCAAGTTTACATCGCTGTTTGCTACTTTTATCTGCGATCGCTAATATCTGTGTTGAACATCGATATCTGTGTTGGCGTTGAACATCGATATCTGCATTGAATGTCACATAGCCCCTAGCCCCGTGGGGCTATGCACTGGTAAATACAGTAATTTCCTCCTGATTTTGCCAGCGCTTTCCATTGCACCACGGTCGGACCGTGGTCGGACTGCGGTCAGACCGTGGTCAGACTGCGGTCGGACTGCGGTCGGCCCGCAGTCAGACTGCAGTTGGACTGCGGTTAGCCCATGGTCGGCCCACAGTCCAACTGCGGTCAGACCACGGTCGGCGCGGTCCGGAGCATTACGGAGCTGGTTAAAGTACCCTTGATGCTCAAGAGTTGAGATTGGCACATCATACGGCAAGTCGGAGAAACAGGGCCAGCCTCAGTACTGAATTAACAGGGCTTCAGTTTCCCCAGTTTATTGGGTACCCATTTTATTGGGTTTTACGAAACCATTTTATTGGGTTTTATGAACCCATTTTATTGGGTTTATCGATTTCATAAAACCCAATAAAATGGTTTCGTAAAACCCAATAAAATGGGTACCCAATAAAATGGGGAAATGAAAAACCCAATAAAATGGGGGCGAATATGAGTCAGGGATTGCCTCCTTCGTTTACACTGTGTGATCCATTCTTCCCCTAAACCCAATTATATATTTTTGCCAATATTATTATTTCCAATAATGAAGAGGAAGCAGAGAAAGCTGTAAAAAAGGAAGGGATTTGATGCCGACAAAGAGGAAACAGCCATTGGCGGAGCGGAGGAGAGGATTTTTGAGCATTTTGACTGGTAGGCCTACCATTCCTGCCTTGTTTCTTGACATTTTGGCAACTTTTCTTTTGAAAAACAAACCCCGACTACGGATGGGGTTTGCAGATGCCGTGATATCAGAACTGTCAGAAAATCAATATCAATATCAATACTACCCTTTGTAAAATGACCGATATCGAGATCGATATCGATATTTCAAACTTTTGAAAATTCGATACAATATCGATATCGATATCTAAAATTTTCAAAGGGTTGATATCGATATCGATATCGATATTTTGGGCAGAATATCGACTCGATATCGAGATCGAGATATTTTGAAAATGGTTAAAAATAGATCAAAATTTCTTCACAGCGTACCAATAAGCTGTTGTACACTATGCGAAGGTAGCTCTGAGTAATAAAGAAGCTTTTTCAGCTAATTCACAATCAATTTTTCAAGTTTGGCAATCAAAGACAACTGACTGATGACCACAAAAATCACCTCAAAAACACTGAATCACCTCAAAAACGCTGTTTTTAGCACAAAAACACTTGATTTCCCTTGCTTTTTGTGGTTTGCAATAGGGGGCTATACATGAAAGCAAATGACATTGGTGGCTGATTTGGGGCTATACATGAGGGGGCTATATATGGAACATTACAGTACCACATCACCACCACAACCTGTCAAGGGTAGTACATGCATGTACTTGGTTGGCAGAAAATTTTCACTGAATCATAAGTGTGCGAGCAAATTTTTGGCCAAAAAAGGCGCTGCAAACGCATCAAAATTTCGATATTTTTGAGCAAAAAATGGTTCGACATGATATCGATATCGATATTGCTATTTGAAAAAAGACCAATATCGAGATAGATATCAATATTTCCAAAATTTAGAAATTTGATACGATATCGATACCAGAAAAATTTTCAATATATCGACTAATTTGATATCAATATCGATATATCGTGGCATCTCTGGTTGCCCCATCCATTGGGTGGCTACGGACAGGTGGACTGCTCGGATTATGAAGAGGGTTAACCTGTCCTCTATTTCACAGGTCACCACAACCAAAATGCGACCCCAGACAACAAAATTGACAAAGTGTGCAAAACGCCATCGGTAGTATTTTTGGAAAATTTGCTTGAAAAAATGTGACCAAATATGTGATCGCATGTGATATAAATGCTATACAAATGCGATACTAATGCGATACAAATGCGATCGCATTTTTGTTGCACTATGTTGCATTTTGTTCGCGGCGACCTGCAAAATAGAGGAGGGGTTAATCCTATTTGGTGAGAGTGGGAACTCATAATGCAGAGGATGGCAGAGGTCTATGAAATTTCAGTACAAAAGGAAATTGGCAAAATCTCGCCACTGAGAGCAGCTAGAAACAAGCGGTTTTTTATTTTGAAATTCCACTAAAAGTTAGTCGTGGCGTTATTGACCGCTTTACTCTATGATGGCTGGATCCGGAGATATTTATAACACACGGCATAAACCTGCAAGGTCGACTATAGTACTATTGGCGAGTTGGCAACCCTGCGGATCATAGACTCTTGATAGTTTTTTGTCCTTTCTTTTTAGTAGTCCATGCTACAAACGTCCATAAGCGAAAGAAAACCCGCACGAAAAAGTAAGAGAAGGAAGTGAAGTGGTTCAAGATCGCAACGAGTCGAAAGGAAGTCCAGGACCTGATTATTAGATAAGAAATACTGGACCAAACCGGACAGAATGGAGGACAGGAGGCGATTGAACTCTCTCGACGTACGTACGTAAAAGATCCGATTGTGTTTTGTTATCAATTTCTGGTTTTATGCTTCGGTGTCCCTAGCTAGCATGTGCTTGACATTTGGTGTGTGGCGTCACCCCGCTTTGTTCCATATTGACCATTCGTTCGTGCCGTTGTGTCATTGCAGAGCGGTTACAGTAGCGTTGCGTCTCCGCCGAAACGGACGACGGTCGGTTTCTGCTCTGCTTCTCCTCCGTGGTGCAAGACGGGTAGCCAATTCCGGCCGATTCAGGTGGAGCCGACGGCGGAGCAGAAAGGAGGCATGCTGCAATTTCCGGTGCCTCTTGTCGGCAGCGGTGGCGTCGCTCTCTCGGCGCTGGATCAGCGCAACGAACGCACTCCGCCCTCCTCCGCCAAGAAGACGCAGCCGGATGCTCTTCTCCTCCTCCAGGACGACAGGGGAAACATCGGCGGCTTGTACGAGTTTGCGCAGTCCAATCAGCGCATCCTGGAGGAGTTCAGCGACTTGGAGGAGGAGCTGTACCATCGCCATCTCGAGTCCGTCGCCTCCCTCATCGCGGTCGCTGTCATTGCCCAAGATTTGAACAAGAGGGTGGCCGCACTCGCCGCGCTGCCGTTGGATGAACATGTACGTATGTACGTTACTGTCGTGCTCATTATGTACTGTGAATTAGTACGCTATTACTCACTCGTTGGAGGCCGCGGACTCGTTTTTGTAAGGGCGTAGTGGGTGGTTCTATCTATCTGGCGTAGTGGGTGGCGTAGTGGGTGGTACAACCGGCCACCTAAGCTCCTGTGAACTTACTGTTTCAGCAAATGATGAACCAAATAGCTCATTTGAAAGAGGAGAGTTCACGGAATCGATGGATACCCTGTTTGTCTCAATCGGTCAATATGTTGTTAAGATATGCAGCCTTGAAACTTAGGTGGCCGGATTTTCCCATGGCCTGGTGTACCCCATGGTACCCAGTGGTATTCTCGTCCATATTTTCGTTTTGTGTCGAAATTTTTGGCCCCAAATTATCTGATTTGGCGCGTTCCGTAGCGACGTTACATCCGACGTACGCCGGAAAAAGTCTGTACATGGCTGTCCATGCATTGTTGCTTTCCAGTTTTGCCTGTTTTTGGGTGTAAAATACGCCAGTGTCGGCGTGTGTCGTTAAGTAGTGTGAACGCGGCATTATTTCCATTGTCGGGCGTGCGCCGCTAGTGTGAACGCGGCATCTTTTCCGTTCACTCTATTTTTCTGCCCTTTTGTCATCACCGACTTTTCCCCGCTTTTCACCCCTCGTTCTCGTGGCAGAGTGGTAACTGGCGTGTACTTTACTATAGATGGCGCAAGGCGATGGTACGACTCCCGGCGGGATCATGGCTGCCTTACCAGATCAGGGACCGAACGAACTACTGATGAAGCTGGCCCGTTCTCAGCCCTACTACGATCGAAACAGGCCGCATATCTGCTCCTTCTGGGTGAAGGGAGAGTGCAAGAGAGGAGAGGAATGTCCTTATCGGTATGCACGCACTCATTCCCAGTCTTATTGCCAGCCGAAACTTAACCATAACATGGTAACGAAAATGTTCGTCGTCCCTGGATGAACTCATAACTTTGATGTTTCGGCTGGCAATAAGACTGAAGGGATTGGGGTCGCTTTGAGAAGAAAAAATGGGCGACTTTTCGGCCACGCTGCATAATAACTGAACTACTGGATATACATACTGTACACAACTTCCAAACATCTTTTCCGCCTATGTACTGTGGGGTAGCCTGGGGAAGAACCGGCCAAAAATGTATCTCGGTATACTTCTGCCTCTGTTTCTTCGCCATAACCACCATTCAGTGGGCGGTTTTGCACCACGCTGCTACGCTACAACTTCCGTAAACATTTCTCTTACATACCTAGGATGCTGTTGGGTAAACCCGGCCACCTAGTACTGAACTGAAAGGCGTCCTTTCTACGTGTGTGGCCGGGTTTACCCCGTGATACCCTGCCCACTTTACTTATCTGTCTTTTCAGACACGAAAAGCCCTCAGATCCGGACGATCCGTTGTCAGACCAGAAGCTGAAAGATCGATACTACGGCATGGTGGACCCGGTTGCTGAGAAGCTGCTGAATCGAGCCAAAGCCGTGCCGGCACTCAAGCCGCCGGAAGACAGAAGCATCAGCACTCTGTACGTCGGCAACCTGGGAGACGATGGACACATACTGAAAGGCGATTTGAGGTCGGTTTTATTTCCTTCTCGACTATGTCATTCTAGTCGGCCCTATTTGATTGAGAGGTGCCGAATAGACGCTCTCTCCTAGGAAAACCGGCTAGCTGTCATGATCAAAAGAGGAAATTGTGTGACTTGAGGTCATCCAGGTGTGTAGTCACCTGGAACGCGAGAGGTCCAGGGTTCGATTCCCTGGCACATCTGGCAAATTTGCCTTCTCGATTATACCGTGTGTTACGTACATGTACGTACTGCGTACGTATGGCTATAGCGTCCGAGGCCAGTAGTGTGCGTAAACTATCTAGTTCAAGGTATGTATGGCGAGTTTGCCATATCTGTCCCCGGACCGGCACGCGGTCGTGTGCCTAAAAGTCCACAGATGTGTTACCGAGGTAGCGGGTTCGATTCCCGTTCGGTGCTATTTCTCTCGGACCCCCTTTTCGGGGCCTTTTCGAGGCTATCGCCATGCGGAACGCGGCACGTCACAACCGTATGGTAGGGTACTGTGGGGTAAACCTGGCCATGGGAAAATCCGGCCACCTAAGCTTCAGAGCTGCATATCTCAGCAACTAATGGACCGATTGAGACTGGTATGATCATGATGTCAATCGATTCCTTGAATTCTCCTCTTTCACATCGGTTCATCATTTGCTGAAACAGAAAGTTCAAAGGAGCTTAGGTGGCTGGGTTTACCCCGTAGTACCTAGGCGATGGGGAAACTTAGCAAATGTACAACCACCAGATAGTGGAGCACACAAGGATAATTTGAGACAATGATCGCCATATTTCTCCCTTGCCTTCCTACCTGAAAATAGGTTGGGGTGTCCCGAATTACCCCCGGGTCCCGAATAAGCCATAGCAGTTTTACTATGCCGTATTTGCCGGTGCATAGCCCCATGCATAACCCCATATATAGGACCTCAATTTTTGCATAGCCCCGGGGCTATGCCCAGTAAATACGGTAACAGAGGTTGCCCAAAAGATTATTCCACACTTCTTTTGGATGCTGAAGTGTTTTACTATGTCCTCTATATTGTTTTGCAGGAATTACTTTGATCAGTTCGGCGAAATTCTCTCCATAACTCTGCTGTCGGGCAAAGGCTGCGGCTTCATCCAGTTCACCACGCGAGCGTCGGCGGAGAAAGCGGCGGAAAAGGCCTTCAACAGGCTGCGCATCAAGGGCAGACGACTCACCATTCGATGGGGCCGGCCGCAGAGTGAACAAACGGTGACTGGGGTCATGGCGTCTGGCCTAGGAGGGCAGAAGTTGCTGGATCCTGTCCCCGGATTACCCGGAGGTTCGTTTGTTACGTTTGTATTGTACTGAATACGTATGCACATGCGTGCATACCTAATGCGCGCGGATTTGGAGAGATATATGTATGTACGTGACCTGATACTGCCCGTAAAATGAAGCACTTGGAATTCTCGTTTATTTAGTCTGTCGTGCGCCTAAATGAAAAATAAATAACAACTCTTGTTCTGCATTTTTACTTGCCGCGACGTCATTCTTGTCATTTGACCAGTCTCTTACTCTTACTCTTACTGACCAGACCATAGTCAGTGACAGGGAAAGTAGGATTTTGTGCATTATTGTATGTTTGTTACAGGTGCAGTGGGGGGTAGCGTGGGTGCAGCACAGCGCTTCGATCAGAGTACTCGCCCGGGCGAGAAGTACGCCAAGCTCTTCGACGAGTCCAACGTTCGACAGGAGGGAGGAGGAAGAGGAGAACGGTACATTGTATATACTTGTGTATTCTTGGTACTTGTGTATTCTTGGTAGTTGATTTATTCTTGGTACTTGTGTATTCTTGGTATGGGAAAATCGTATGCGGTCTTGTTGTACTTTTTTAGACGCAAGCAAAAGAAGAAGCCGAAGGAAGAGCACTGCCCTCTCTGTCTGCAAACGGCGCTATGCAAGGGTCTGAGTCACGATAAATCCTGGCAGACTCATACACTCCACGACGAAAATGTCGACATAATGTAATGCGCTTTGTACGCATAATATTCAACATCGTTATTTGCGCCAAGCATGTTCATTCATGGCTCGGCACAATGCGACAGCATAGACAACCATGGCCACACTCAGCATATACTGGGCGCGCGCCGGGCATACTTTTTCTTTCTATATGAACGAACTTTAGCTTGCGTTCCTATCCTGGCTACGTATGTACTTCCAAAGTATCTAACGACCACTTTCGCGGAATTTTACTGTGTGTGTACATATAGTACACGTGCAGTAATAAATATGGTATGAACGGGTGTTCTCTGTTTGCAGCTGTCCCATCCTGTCGGAACACGTATGCGATATCTGCGGGGCGACAGGCAGAAAAGCGCACACTCGACGCTACTGTCCTCAAAACAAACCGGTAAATTCCAAGTGAAAGCAATTGACGATTACGATCCGACTATAGTCTGGCCAATAGCAGTTGGCACCTGGACTCAAGGCGAGTTGCGTAGTTTGCATGTACTTCTGCTAAATAGGAGTACACGAAGCGTGGACAGAAATCCGCATTTGTAAATCTATTTTACGCAACGCGCCTTGAGTTCAGGTGCCAACTGCTATTGGCCAGACTATAGTTGGAAGTTGCGCAGCTGCTCAGCAGTCTGACCGACTTGTACCCATACCAAAAATACGTGTATAATCCAGCTTGACTATGACTAGCATACTACTTGATCCCGTATGTTGCAGCTTCAGGGTTGGAGGCCTGTTTCGCCTCAGAAGTCCTCGTCCTCCGCCCCAGTGGCCGTTGCGTCTGCGGGCGGTGGGAGGAACGATGCGGCCTCCCCCGCGTCTCCCGCTGGGTCCGGAGAAGCGGCTGCCAGCACCTCCGCCACCACCACAACCCCAGCCACCATCACCGTCACGGCACCCTCCGGAGGACAGGAGGTACAATACGTGTTTATTACCTGTGCCACTTTTGTGCTGCTGATTTTCACATTCACTGGATGACCAGGGGAGATCTTACGTAGTTAGTACACTACACTCGTGTTAGGTAAACTGACGATGAATTGACCATACAGTATGTATGCGTTGAAGCGTTGGGACGATGGTGAATTTTCCGTGAGTTTACTCGCCTCTTGTTTTGCACTGTTCGTTAGCCATTTCTCCACCATACGTACGGCTAACATGGTAGCATGTTAGCTCATTTGAAAGAGGAGAGTTCAAGGAATCGATTGGTAGAATACTTGTCTCAATCGGTCTTATGGTTGCTGAGATATACTAGTTGTCCGGGTTTACCCCTCAGTATCCTATGTACTAAACGAATCTATAATGTGAGTGGGTGTACTGTGCAGAGTGAGATAGAGGCGTCAGTGAGCGTGCTGAAGGGACTGAAGGAGGAGTTCGAGTCTGTGACGGGGAACAAGTGGAGTCCGAGTCTGGTGGAAGCGGTTCAGAGCAGCGCCAACTGCTCCGGAGCGAAAGAAGAACAAATGGCGACAAAATTGAGCGAGGCTGATTCGCTACTCTTAGAGATAAAGAACATCGGCGATGCGAAGGCGAAAAGGGAAGAGAAGGTAAACCCGTTGTGTTCGTGCTTACAGTACATATGTATGTGCGATATAGGGTAACATGGGGAAAGTGAGTCACCCAACGCGTTCTCCAGAACAAGGTAAGTAATATACCAAAAGATAGGTTTTTTAAAATTGGTTTAGGGTGCCAAGTACGACCCAATTGCTAAACTTATTTAGAGAGTTATTAGCAATTTTCGGTGGTGGGGGAAAGTGGGCCAGGTGGGCCCAAGCATTTTTTGAGTTTTGAGCCTGCCTGACCAGTTTTCGAGTTGCGGCTGTTTGCAGGGGAAAGAACAGAGACAGGGGAACAGAGACAGGACCAAGGCCGTGACGGAGATGAACGGCAATATCGTCGGCACCAAGCCGCTCGACGTCGCCCTCGCCCAGAGGAAGAAGAACCGCAAGGCCCAGCTCGCCTCACAGTACATGCAGAGAATGGCTAGCATGAGAGTGGTAAGGGGAGTAGATAAAGGTCACGCATTGTTTTCTTTGAGTGGTAGGGTGGGTACTACAGGGAAAACCCGGCCGCCTAAGTGCCTGTGAAATTGCTGTTTCAGCAAATGATGAACCAGGAGAATTCGAGGAATCGATTGATATAGGTACTATTAGCCCTATAACTTAGGTGGCCGGATTACCCCATGGAAACGCAATTTTTGTATGTGTATGGGGCTATGCAACAGTAAACGCGGTGCGTCTCCTTATCCCCATTCATTATAGCTTTCTTTCTTTCTCTTTTTCAGACTGGCGGTATGGCTGGCTCGATGTACACGTCGTCGCCGGGCGGCTACTTCCAGGCCCAGCCTGGCTTCGCGGCTCAAGCGGCCGCGGCCGCGGCGGCCAACCGGGCCACCTTCCTTCCAGCCGCGGCCATGGCCTCCGCTGCGGCCGGCGGCCACCAGATGCGTGGGACGGCCCCGCGATGGGGCCCGCCGGTGGGCGCGGCTGCATTCAGAGCCGCGGCGGCCCAGGCCCAGGCGCAGGGCCGTGTGGGGCCGCAAGCGGCCCAACTGGCGGCGGCGGCCCAGGCAGGCTTCATGACGGCCCAGGGGGGCGCGGGAGGCTACGGCGTGAGCAGGGGAGGGCCGCGGCCGGGCGGGACGGCGCAGCAGATGAGACAGGGCGGCGGGACGGCCGCGGCCGCCATGCGAACGGCTGGAGGTGGAGGCCAGATGCAGCAGCAGCCGGGCGGACAGATGATGCAGCAGACTGCGCGTAAGTTTGCGTATTTGTGTGTATTGTGCAGATGAAGAATCATCAACCTAACCTTAGAGAGTTATTAGCAATTTTCGAAAAACGTCAACCAGTGGAGTTGATGTTTCAGCAAATAGTGAAGTTAGTACCTCAAAAGAAAGAGGAGAATTCAAGGATCAGAATGGTACCATGGTTGTTGGGGTTTGTCTTGTTCAAAGTGGAGTTATAACAGTTTGAAGTTGGGTGGTCCGAATTCCCCGGTGGTCCACTTTCCCCCATCTTACCCTATATGTTCTGACAGAAAGTATTCCATCCTACTTGGCATTTTGCCTCTAAGATCCATTATGCAGCAGCAGCAGCAGTAATCGAAGGCCATGGCGAAGGCAAATCGGGGAAGATGAATGAATGTAAATGCAATCTGTGAGATGTGTTGTTGATACTGTGTTGTAGGTGTTTGGAGCGGGGGACGCGGTGAACGGGAAGGATCGGGACTCGACGATGCCGCCCAACGTCCCACCGCCGACGCAGCTGAAGAAGCCCAGCTACGGGCCCGCCATCCCTAAGAAGGAGCGAAGAGCCAGCTCATCATTCTTCAATATCTGCCACTATGAACATTTGGTTCTATGTACGTACATACGTAATACGTATTCTATTCTATTGCATATGGTCAATACATCCCGTCCGTGTTGTTCGAATCTAGTGGTATTTTATCAATGCAGATACATACCGTAGATATATAAAAGTAGTTTGGTAAGAACATTGTTGGCGTACTCTTATTATTATTATTTTGATTGAGTTCGCGATAAATAAAAAAATTGAACCCACAAGAGTTTGTTTATTGTGCGCAATCCGTAATTGGCGGAAAATGGTGTACATCGTATTAGTATATGAATGATCAGTATTGTGCATTGCTTCGTCTTCACAGGTTTATTGGTGGAGTTCTCATTTCTGCTGTGCAAGTGGTTCTTGTACGGATGTGAGTGTATTTTTTAGCTATTTCCGTCTGGTGGCGTGATCTGTATTCATTCTTCTTTCCTTGCGTATTGGTGATCGGTTGGGCCTGGCAGAAAGTGCTACAATCGTGTTGGTGGTCCAGCAAGTTCAGTACTGCGGCGTAGGAAAGAAGCCGCAGCGAGAGGAGTTCGTCTCCAGTAAAGCGCCTAAATAAAATCGTGCTCAGTGTTGTGTTGTAGCATTTAGTTGTATGTACGTACTGTATGTTCAACAGGTCGTGCTCGCCCGCATCGCATATTTGTGTTCATTGCAGATGGAGCTGGATAAGTTTCCTGCTAATCAGATGGTGCGTCAGATGCGACAGCAGCGCACGTACGGACGCATTAATGGGGAGAAGGTGGAGTTTTGTGGAATCCGCGGATACTGCACGGCTGCTCAGCTGCCAGAAGGTGAACGCGTATCTCTCAGCTACGCTGGTGCCCAAGAAGGAGCTGCTGTGAGAACGGAGGACGCCATTTTTCTGCGTGGATCGGATGGAAAATATGTATGCATGGTTTGTTGTCTTATATTTTAATTGGCACCGAAAGCTGTCAAGTTGAAGATTATTCGCCTTGCTCCATGAGAGCAGTTGTCGTTTCGACCGCCCGCCGCCGAATTTGAGCTGAGTTATCACACATACGCAAAGCACGCCGAAGCAATCGCGCGCGCGCGCGCGCGAGGCAGAAGCCCGAAACGACAACTGCTCTTTTGGAGCAAAGCGAATAGTCTAGCCACTAACAGTTCGCTAATGGAATTCAAGTCGTGTTGCGTAAAATAGATTCGCAAATGCGGATTTCTGTTCGTGCTTCATGTACGTACTCTTTCTTTGCAGAAGTACAAATCCAAACTACGCAGGACGACTGAATCTATGGCGAACTCTCTCTGGCCACGCTATGATACCGTTTCTTTGTCTGTTTAGGTGTTTGTGGGAGCTTTGACGCTGGAGGATGGATCGGTAATTCGCGCGGAGAACTTTGGAAGAACGGCGGAGGAGATGGACGTGGTACGTGGGGTATTTTATATCGTCATGTTTGATTGATCGGTTGGCTATAACAACGTTGTGAACAAACAACAATGGACGTAGAGCTGCTTGTTGTTTCAGGCTCCCTTGAGTCGCCGTCTTCGTCCAGATTTGAGCCAGTATGACCAACTGGAAGAGAAAAAGAAGCCGAAAAAGAAGTCCTGTTTGACGGGGAAATTCTATGTGGAGGCACTATTGGCTGAGCGAAAGGTAGTAAAATGTATTATACATTGGTACACATGCCTTGTGTTGCTAGGCAATATTCACCAGTTGCAGTAAGACTTTTGGGTGGTCGCGAGGTGACCCCGCGGTATTTAGCAAAAGTTGCATTAGTGCCAGCGGGGTTATCGTCGTCGCTTTTTATCTTTTCTTCTCTTTGCTCGCTCCTTTCCCGCTCCCGGATGACTGAACCAACTCTCTTCGCCAATCTGGCCATCACCAAGAAGTAATGCCAAGACGTATGCTTTTAGGCGGCGAGAGGAGGCGGCAGGGAGTTCTTGGTCCGTTGGTGTCAGTGGAGCTGCTGCTTGACTTGGGAGCCGCAAGAGAACGTGCCGGCCTGGATAGTAGCGGCTTGGGATGCAGGAACTGGACAGCGGGTTTCAGCGGAGGAGGAGCGGATAGCCCTTTCCCAGCTGCTCTTTCACCTGTTCTCTATGCTGGGGCGCCGCCACACGCCGGAGGGTCCGTCTTCCGTTCCTTTCCCCAGTTGTCTGTTCAGGTAAGCATAAGAAATCCCAACACTGTGGTATATGTACGTACAGTACGTACGTACGCATACCAGGGTGTGCTGGGGTAATTTTGGTCTGTTTCATATATTCCTCATATGCTGTCAGCTTTCTGGTGGTTCTGAGTGGGATAAGCTTGTTACTAGTATCTCTTTTGAGAAAAATAAAAGGGAAAAATAGGAAAGCCCGGAGAGCTTTTTCGTGTGAAATACAGGGTGTCCCACATAGACCTACCTAATGATCCAGCCGTATAACTTCCGACCTACAGTAGATATCAAGCTGAAATTTTGTCCTCAGAAACCTTGATATCTACTGCTATGCCCATCCACCATATGCAGTAAGGCGATTGGGTTGGTCGATGGCGACCCCGCGGCATTTAGTAAAAGTTTGGATCGGTGCCTTTGAGGTCGTCGACGTCATTTTGTTGTCAATTCTTCTTTCCACTCGCTCCTTTAACGCTTTCAGATGATTGAACAAGGTCGACGACCCCGTGACACCGATCCAAACTCTCACTAAGTGCTGCGGGGTGCCATCGACCAACCCAAACACATAAAAAATGTCCGCAGTAGGTCTACGTGGGACACCCTGTACTTACGAAAATATCCATGGAATGTTGTGGTATTTTGAGCAGAAAGGTCTTTATGCTATATTCAGAAATTTTGATTACCCTTCGTAGTGCTAACATGTCCATTCTGGGTTAACTTAGAAATCTGAGGTTTCAAAACTCCTGTGTCATATAAAGGTAAGTGGGCTGGATTATGTGCTGGGCTGGTCCCACATACATATCCACAGAGAATATTCAGACTTCTAGTTTCATAAAGTAGCGTTCGTTGAGAGTGGGTTACACGTGCGGTTTCTACCAGGTGGCAGGTGGTGGTTCCGCTCCCACTTTCGGCCTTCGACAGGCTACAAAATCTTTTCCTACTCAACTTATCCTTTACATGTCTCAGCTGATAACAAGCTTATGCGACCCTGAACCACCTGAAACCTCTCCGGTAGTTATGAAATCTCGCATTCTCTCAGAAGAGCGACTACTACAAAGTGTTCTTTTCGCTCTTTCCCCTGGCATGTGATAGCGGCTGGTGGGTGGCCTAAATACGTTTTCCCACTCCGTTGTGTCGTTATGGACTCTTGCTGCTTTATTTCAGACGGTTGTTCGGCTCGATGCCGCGAGGAATAGGAGGATACGCGCAGTACGTGGTGGTGACCGGAGCTCAGCTGCAGACGCTTTTCGCTGCCGAATTGGAGAGAGAAGTTCTGACTATGTCGGATGATGGCAGGGGAAATCGGACGGTGGAGATGCGCAAGATCTTCCAAGTTCATCTGCGTTCCGTGGTGAAGCACGCCGGACCTGCCATGCAGGAGGAGATGGTTTTGATTTGCCACAAGTGTACTCGCGTGCAAACTATGGAAAGCCCCACTTGTGTGCTGTAGTGTGAAGGAGATATGCAAAAGTTTACATACACTACTAGCCTTGGACGCTATTGCCATTCGTACGCAATACGTAAACACGTCTGTCATATATGAAAGCCATTAGTGTGCTACACACGAGGTGAGCAAACTCACGGGGAATTCCCCGCAAGTATACGATGAAGCAGAGGGAGTCTTGTGAATTCACCGTGAGTTTGAAACTCACTGTCTTGTGAACACATGAGAAAAATTTTATGCTTGGGAGCAAGTGAGAATGCTCTCACAAAAAATGAAACTCGAAGTTCAAAATTCACCATGAATTCACCGTGAGTTTACTCACCACGTGTGTAGTCCACTATTGTCTGCTATGTTTGTTTACTAGTACGGTGTACTTTTGCTGAATATTGACGCTGTATGAAAATAAAGAATTGACAATAAGTTTTGCTTATTGTGCGCCATCCGTATAGCGGATAAAATGGTATACTTCATGTTGGTATGTGATCTGTATTATTGCTTTGTCCTCACTCGAGTTGACTGCACACACACACACAGCACATAATCAAAGGAGCACACATATACGTACTGTGTTTACATACAAAGCATAAGGTCAAATAGCAGCTGAGCAGTACGTACAGACTGTCACGTACTTTGCAGTAGATTATCAATCGCATAATAGAGCAACAATAGCCAAGAAAACTAGCGTACATCGCATATCTGTACAACAACACATATAGCAATAGGGTGTGATGATACTCGAAGGAGACGCTTCAAACCGCCGCCCAGATGACCGATGGCTTCCAGTAGCTGAAGAAATTCGTCGCTGCCCAATGGAGCGTCGAACATGTACCAGTTGTCGTGCGTCATGTGATGACGTCCATCTGTCAGATCCACAGATGCCAGCCAACCGATACATCGCTTCTTCAGAAACTCGGCCACTTTTGCCCACTCCCATCGCTTTCCAGAGAGGCACAGAGCTTGCAGCTGAGCTTCTTTAGGCAGAGAGAAGAGCACTTGACCACTGCTCGATTCTCCGAACCGCCCGAACTCCCGTCCTCCTCTTCCAGCCCTGCTTCTTTCTCCGTTGCAGCCCAGGTACAACGGGCGTTTTCGCTGCGCGCCCGTTGCATAGGACCGGAGAAAAAGCGTTTCAAACATATCGATCAGCGGCGGCAGTCCGCTGGATTCAGACCACGCAACACAGGGAGAAACGCAGTCTGGAGTTGTAGCGCTCAGTTGAAGTTGCAGTAGGAGTGTCCCCTACTATTGTAACCGGTTGAGTTCTTCTAGTCGCTGTCAGACCCAGAAGAAGGGGCGGTGGTTGGGGCTGGGCGTCGACGAAGAGAATAATGGGCGCTGGTGCCCGGCTGCTGAGTGTCCGATGATGAAGAACGAGAGGAAGCGGGGCGACCGCTACTGTCGCTGGCGTCTTCGTTGTCGCCTTCCCGTCTTCTTTCTCTTTTTTCCCGACGGATCCGTTCCTGCAGCTCCAGCCTCTGTCTCCGTCTCGCATCTCTTATCTCCCTTCTGCTGTTGGGCGATTGGGGAGGAGTAGCGCGCTCCTCTGCTTCCAGCTCTCGCCGCGCTTCCTCCAGCTTCTCTCTCAAGTGTTCCGGCTTTATGCCATGTTTCAGCCTCAGCCCGTGCAGAGAGGTGGCTTCTTGCATGAGTTGGGCTCGACTCATCGTGTCCAATGGCGGGAGGCGGCGATTCGCAACCTGGCGGCAGACGGGATCAGTTCTCACGCTGTACTGGATCTTTTGCGCAGGCGGCACCGCTACCTCCGTCGTCTTCTTCATTTTTTCCTCCTGGTACAGCTCTTGCAACTCGTCCTTTGTCATCAGGACAGCCATGTCCAGGTCGATAAGACTGCGACGCCACTGACGAAGCAGACAGTCGAAGGGAGGATCTGACCGATTCGACTGCCGCAGATCCGCCGTCTTCACTTCGTCGTTCACCTGCAAAGAAGGGAGCAATAGTTACAGAATTTATTATAGGCAAGCAAGAGAGCTACACCCACTTGTTACATAGCAAGTTACATAGCAAGTATGTAGTAGTTTTCGAACCTTTTTGGTTATTGAATAATTCACTCATAATAACCCCTACCAAGTAGTTCATGCTTGAGGTTTGCGACACTTTAGCGACATCCACTACTTGGTAGGTAAGGTACGGAAGCGGTGCGTTTTGATTGTTTTCAGGTTGAAAGCAAGCTAGTTTGTTTTACTTTCTCCATTCCTTGACCCGCAAACAGCTTGATTCCGTTTTTTCGGCGGAGCATGTTCGGCACATGATGAACAGCAATGTGCTGGTACGGGGTCGCGTCACCTGAAAGAACAATACAGGTACGATTGAACATGTCCTACCCAAACTGCGGAGTATCAAGAATGCATAATTCCATTATTGCATTGGCGCTGCAATTACAATTCCAAAAATATATAATCCCTGTATAGATGGTCGCAACACAACCACGCCAAGTGTAAGACGCTCAGTGTATGGGAAGCTTCATAAAGTACGTCACGCAGAAACAGGGGGAGGGGGGGGGGGGGTTGCGGTGAATGTGACGTTAGCGTGACGATTATGTCACTCTATATACATAAGCATACTAGGGGGGGGGGGGGGGGTGACGGCCAAAAAAGCGTGACGAAAGCGTGACGTAGGGGGAGGGGGGGCGACGGATGAATTTCTGCGTGACGTACTTTATGAAGCTCCCCTATGCCATATTGTATAGCCTGGTAGCTTGCTGTAGGGAAGACATGGAAGAGTTGTTTGCTTTTCAGTTGCTTACCAGCCTTGAATTCAGCGAGCGGAATTTCCTCCCGATGGATAGCGTCGCCGATCGCGCAGAACGTCTGGCAGAAGCTGCTGGCACGCTTCTCATACTCACGCACTTCCGATTCTGTAACTTGAGGAAGATCCCTGGTAAAGCAAACAAGCAAAACTTTACAATATGTGGTATGCTGGAAAACGGTAACCCATAATTGTATGTGCTGGTACAGTATGTGCTGTACCAGATGTCCGACATGTCTTTGAATCTGGCCCAGAGCTGCGTGTTCAGGATGTAGATTTCTTTTGCCCAGGACGGCGTTTCCGATGGGTAGAGGGCGGTTCGCTCCAACTCCGATGGCATGTTCGAGATGAGCACGTTTGCGTCGTCTCCTGGAAGCAGGTACGTGTAGTAGGTATAAGTGTCGGGTGGACAGATTGAGTTGGATATTATCAAGAGTACATAAGGACACGAGAACAAAGGTCATGTATTATTGTCTATGTTCATACCTCGGAGGGTGCTGAAGACGAAGTGATTTTTCTGGTGATCTGCTTCCACAAGGTGCAGCTTTGGTACCAACTGCTGCATAACGTTGAAGGTCTTTTTGAAATAGTCGCCGTCTTGCATCTGATCCGGTCTATTGGTGCCAGAGTCAAAACACTTGGCCACGAGCAGCGTCTTTTTCAGCAGATTTTCAGCGCACTAGACATACACACAAACAGATGATAGGTAGACGATGTTCTCATTATGTACTCTTGATATTTTATGTCCCCTTTACCTAGTCAATCTATTCTCATTCTTATGCACTCCAGATATCCACTTACGCGAATTTTTAGGTGCAGCGTGTCTACGAAAATTTTGTCGACAGGAAGGCGAATGAGCGGCATGTGGATCTGACCCTTGTTATCCTTCGCGTCCTTCTTCTCACTCAAGGCTTCCATCTCTTCCAACTTCCGACACCTGCAATAACAAACAGTTATGCACGTACTGCGCGGTAGATAACTGACATATGTATGACTGAATGTATGTACATGACTTCGGATATTGTGGGATAAACCCGACCGGTTTTATTGGCGGGCTAAACCCGGCCACCCTTGTAGGAAGAGGTCTCCGGGTTTACCCCTACCCTACCCTTCGGGTTTACCCAAGAGAACTGAGTACAAAACAAATGTACGTACATATATGTCCAGTATTCGTTACTCACAGTGGTGGTCCATCGAAGAAATGCGTTGGCCATGGCCTGTTCCACATCTCCTCAGGGAACGCGGCATCTTCAGGGCACAGCACCATCATTCTCCACTTTTTCTGTAGCGTGCAGTATGGGCAGCAGAAGTGGCCGCCGTGACACACCAGTCCCAGCACGATGTTAATCATCTTCATATCGCTTCCCCAGACTATTTCTACCTGAAAAGGTATGACCGATGTTGAATAACTAATAGGTTGACATCTGCATAAGGTTAACAGCTGTATCATACAGCATTTTGATAACTCTGAGTTGCTGCGTAGTAGGTTACTATGGGGTAAACCCGGCAATGGGAAAATCTCTGCTTCACGACTGCATATCTCAGCAGGTAGGTTACTATGGGGTAAACCCGGCAATGGGAAAATCTGGCCGCCAGCCTATGCTTCACGGCTGCATATCTCAGCAACCAATGATATTGCATATATCAGTCGATTCCTTGAACTCTCATACCTTTCAAATGCGCTATTTGGTTCAATTTGCTGATACTGTAATGATTCGTGTATAACCCCACGAGGTTTTAAAAAAATTAGTGGCCCATTTGGGGGTATATACGAGAGGGGGTTATACACGAGGGGTTATACACGAGTGCAATCGACGTTAGTCGCCGATTTGTGTGGGGTATATACGAGGGGGTTATACACGAGTCATTACAGTACAGCCAAGTCAAACGAGTTTAGATGGCCAGGTTTATCCCATGGCCGGGCGTTTACCCTACAGTACCCTATATTGTACCTTCAGAAAGACACGCGCACCCAGGCCGTGCTGTGCCTCGAGTTCGACACAGATCTCCGGATGGTCTATCAGATGTTGAATGTCATCCAGTGCCTCCTTCGCGTACCGGAAGAGATTGGCGTAACTCTCCCCAAACTCGCCAATGAAGAACGTATGGGTCCGGTAGCTGCTCTGTGGATTCGCGTCGATAAGTGGGAAGGAGAACGTGAAAATGGTGTACGGGTGGCCGTGCGTGATTTGAGCTCCATCCGCACCGACCTTCACCGTCACACCATCTCTGCGTAATTCCTCCACCACTTTCTTTGGATCACTGCATCGTTTGAGCTGAAAAAGGAAGCACACCATCCGCCTGTAACTGGTAACATCAGCAGGCATCAATAGGTTTGGTTGAAGGAAGGAAAGGTGTCAACAAGTGTTTATACTGTAGAACTTTTCACAATGTACAAAACGCCACTTTGTCCAGGCGTTCTCGCAAGTTGTCGGCAATATTTACACTTGAGGAGCGGGCGAAAACGACACCTTCGCTTCCTTACGCCGTTCTTGTTTCAACCACACCTATTGAGTATGTCAGCTACATAGTTGACAACTGGGATTGCTACTACCGTATTTACTGGTTCATAGCCCATAGCATTGCCCCATGTTGGTAAAACAAAGTCCAATGCATAGCTCCATATGTACTGCACCTGAATCTGCCTATGTGGGCTGGTCATACGTAGGCTACCCATAGCCGCCACTCCCACATCAAGCGAAGATGTCAATTTTCGCATATGGGGCAATGCACCAGTAAATCGAGTACGTATGTAATGTACTATGATGGACGACGGTACGCCATTCGCGTACACAATACACATTGCTGCATGCTTTGAAACATGCGGATCTTACTCGATAGCTTAGCGCTGCCTCAATCGCCTCTTTCAGGTTCATGCGAGCCGCCTTCACCTTCCCAACCGTTGGGTGGATTTTCGGCGCGTGCCGGTCCCATTCTGCCCACAGTTCCTTTATCTTCCCATAGGACGGAAGATGGGGGCAGTGTGCGCGCAGTTGCGTGTATCCCATTCGCGTCAACTTATGAATCTCCGCCACCGCTGCCACTTTCTTCGCCAGCGCTTCCTGCCAGTCCTTGTCGTAAACGAACTGCACCAGCTCGCCTTTGCTGTTTGTGCACAGGAGCATGGCTGGAGTCAGCTTCATAGCAGCCAGCTGAGCCGTCAGAGACTGCAAAAGGTGAGAAAACGCATATCCCCTAGTCGAGTTCGTCCAGCGAGAGTTGTCGTCTAAGCGCTTTCCCGCGCTGCAAAAGTTTGAAACGCATTCAGAATTTTTCTCCTTTTCAAGCCCGTACTCCTATTCAGCAGGAATACACATACACTGCGCAACGTAGGCAAAGGCATAGAGACAACTCTTGCTGGACGGACTGTCAGACAGTGCGAACGTATGCCTAAACGTACAATACATGTACGTATATGTACATAGTATGTAGGGTACTGTGGGGTAAACACGGCCATGGAAAAGTCCGGCCACCTAAGCTTTAGGGTTACATATCTCAGTAACCAATGGACCGATTGAGACAATCATTATATCAATCGATTCCTTGAACTCCCCTCTTTCAAACGATCTATTTGGTTCATCATTCGCTCAGACACCAAGTTCGAAGCAGCTTAGGTGGTCGGGTTTACCCCATGGCCAGGTTTACCCCACAGTACCCTACATCATTCGTTATATTGCACACACGGTAGACCTGTAGATAGGCCTATACGTATGTATGTACGTACAGATCAACCACGACAGCCATGTGAATGAGGAAAGTCCTGAATGGTCAGTTTGAATAGCAAAACAGGTTCTATGCTCACGCGAGCGCACCGATTTCTCCCCTCGCCATATCATTCACATGGCGTTTCTGGTTGATCACATACACATACGGTATTACGTGAATACATTCAGCACTGAGTAAGGCAATGTTTCTGTTCTGTTTAGAAAGAATGCATACTTCGTGCGTCCACTCGTGCGCGTTCGCTCTCCTCTTGCTCTTGGTCTGGTGACTCCCTTCCGTGAAGTCGTTGACTGCATTGCGCCTGTTACTGGCTTGGAAGCAGCGAGCAGCGAAGGTGGGCTGCAGATTTTCGAAGGCCTCCCTGTTGTTCACAGCGGCCTGGTCGGCCATTCGCTGAACCAAGTCCAGCCCTCGCCGCACACCACTCCTGCCGTCGCGTTGTTGCTCGCGATTCTGCCGCTGGTTGGCAGACGTAGATGCAGGCGGGCTGTTGGACTGGTTACTGACAGCAAAAGGACGCCTCCTGCAGCCAGCTCCAGGGTTGGCCGCGGCCAGCTGCGTCGGCGCAGCTGGGAGTGGAAGATGGGCGCGTCCAGGGCTGCTGTCCATGTCCATGGCCAGCTGCGTGGGTACAGCTGGTGGGAGTGGAGCCCGGGCGCTCGGGTTGTCCATGGCCAGCTGCGAGGATGGGAGAACAGGATGGGCTGAGCTGCTGCGCTGCTGCCCCTGCCCAGGTCCGGAGCCATCGCTTCTTCTGCTCTCTCTTCCTGCTGCTGCCACTGATACACCCTGAAATTGAAGCAACTACATGAAGACCAATGGTTATGGCCACGTGGCAGCGAAACGATCAGCGCGAAATCGTGATTCTACCATTTCACAGAAGCAAAAGGAATGAGAATGTCAATATTTGTTAGCGCACAATGATAAAATATTCGAAGGCGGGGACTAAAATTGTCTGATGGACGGTGTATGATACGTATGTATTGTATGTATGATATGAAGAATGATGCCAGTACTTGCACTGCATGCGGCGTTATGCAAAGTGGCATACTTTAGAATCAGTGGCCAGCTTCAGTTCAACCGTATGCACTGCACAAATGAGAAAAAGCGACAATGCTAGGTTATCATTTGACCGACTAAATTGCTACCCAAGTGGACAGACGTGCAGGGCGACGGCCCAAATTTTCCCGTACGGTCTGATGCATACGCAATCTCGCTAGCACATACAGGCCATCAGTGCCATATCAATGTTATTAGCTGCCATCAATGGCCATACACTTCAATTTGCAATCCAGTGATCGATTCTAATGATGGTTATTGATGGCCCGTCACATGAAAGTACTGCAAAACTCCATAATTAAGGGATGCCCAAATGAAGTAACAGGGACGACGTGTTTATTGGTTATGCCGTTTTACAAAGGGTGTCTCGCAGAAAGAGTGCAGAAATTAAGCTAAGGAATTTGTTGCAAATTTTCGTCAAGGGATATCCCTTATTTTTGGAATTTTAAGTAAGTAAGTAGGTATACTGTACCCGTCTGCTTCGGTTGCTGAGTTGCTCCTGCAAGACGGCAAGACACGGCGGTTGATTCTCGCCAGTTAGCACATCCGTCGCAATTTCCAATTTCGTCACCACCGCGCCAGGAAATGGCAGCTGTTTGTCCCTACTGACCGGTGCCCGCTGACGACAAACACAGTCCGCTGCCTCCGAATGCACAGGCCACGCAGTGACCGGGATGGTGATCTTTTTGCTGAAGTTAAGGAACGATGTCAATACGTACTGTGTGGCATCACAGGCTAGAAACTATCTTTGTGACAACGACAAGATCTTGTCACACCCATATCCGAATAATTACATACAGTATGAATGGTTGACAAATGAAACATGGTTATTACTTTCGGAACACTGTTTTCAGCAGGCTGTTGCAGTTGTGGCAGATATTGTTGGGCCGACTAGAAGTGTCATCTCCAATGGTAACAGCCGTACCGGAAGCACCGAGTACGGCTCGAAGCACATCCAGTAAGGAATAGTCACCAACCGGCTTACGCAAGCTGACGAGCTGAGCAGACGAAGGTTGCTGCTTTCCGCAGCAGAAACACCGTAGAGACAAGAACTTCTCGTGCTCGGCGGCAGCCATGATTCAGGCCCTGTTCAGACCGGAGCACTGTGTACAGCTGAAGTACAGACGATGAGCAGTGAAAATCGGAGAAGACTGCACAACCAGAACTCACTCTGCTCCGAGAAAATTCGCAGTCCAATTCACAATTCCAATTTACAATTCACAATTCCAATTCGCAGTCCAAGCAGAAAATTCGCAGTCCACCCACAGATAGGCAAGACTTTCCCTTAGCTTGAGGATACAACGTACAACCACAAAATACAGCTGAACAGATGTTATGAGCAAAAGTCGTCACTTCCGCCTACCGCGCGCAAAGCAGATGAGTTCGCACTACTGCATGTCACCTCATCATATGTGCGTAGCATTCACTGGCCCTTCCACGCGTGCGTTTGCTTGCTCGCGTACGTATGTGAGCAGGTGCATTGGCAGGTTGCCTGCAGAAGTTTTCGAGCAACCCAGCCCAGGGACCACCCAGCGCGTGAAATAACGCACCCCTCCGCAACGTGCGGGAGGCCCCATTCAAACCATGAACGAGCCAATCAACAAAGCCCGAAAGCGGAGTATTATTGTGTAGCTTCCCTGCGTACTATAATGGCAGGCAAAAGTGGTAGTGAGGGGCCATATAATAAAAGTGAGCGATGAACCGCCATGATCACATCGAAGATTTCAGCGGAGTCGACGTCATCGAACGACCCGATCTTCTCTCGCTGGAGCTGGCAGATTGGCGAGCTGTGCAGAGAGCTACAGTATCTTTCGTTTCGCTCTACGAAACCAGTGCGATTTCGACCCGGTTCCATTCAATGTGAAGGATGCGACAACGGGAAGCCTGGTTTTCCAAGGCAACATCAACGCGGAGAGGGGATTCACGCTGATCAATCCCGTCTTACCCGAAGATCAGAACGAAGTAATGTTTGTGAGCTGGCCAGGCGCACCTATGGGCGACAGTGAGCACCTTCTTATCGAGACAACGGTCGGCACCCTTTCGCACCCTACCGGCGTCGTCTTGTACAAGATCAACCGACAAGCAGACGGTGGCTCCACTCCACGACCTACTACAGCGTGCGCAAGATGGTAGGAATGGACAGTGGACCAGTGTTGAGCGTTCAAGAGAAGCATACCTGCAAGTTGCTAACCGCGAGTTGTTTCAGAATGACTTTTGACAGCTCCAAATTCGAGGTTCGCGATCATCCGGCCTCTTCGAAACCGGTGGCGCAAATTCTACCAAAATTGGTGGCTTGACCAACGTGTGTCGGCTTCGATTTTACGCGCCCCTGGCCCCTCCCTATTCAGATCAAGACGACAGTGCTTGGATTGGCACTACTGTTCACCATGCAGCACGCTTATCCGGAGCTGAACAAATTCACGAAGAAGGCCGAAGTCGCACTGTGGTCAGACGGGCATCGAAGCACACCGTTTAGAATTCCTAAATTTTTTTCGCTTTGTCGCCGTGACGATATATTGAGCATGGTCATTGTAAAGGCTACTGTTTGTTTATGGATAATGTACTCTATTGAGTAAGGGATGTGTACTGTCGTAGTATTATTTCCCTTTGTTCTTCTCACAGCACTGCAATGAGATTTATACATCGCACGTGCCTGATTGCTTTGCTACTACTGTGTAGTGAGTGACAATAAAATCGGTTGCATTCAAACTTGACAGTGGGTACATTACCCAACTCGATCATTACATACATACGTTATATTTACCAAATGTCCATATCCATAGCCAAAGCCAACCATGGCATGGCCAGTAACAAGAAGCTAAAACTTTTATGCAAAACGGTCGCACTTCGTTTGATTGAACGCATCACTACGTAGTTGTTGAAGTGAAAACATACTGGGAACAATAGTCAATCGAAAGATGTGAGGTACCTTATTATTGTAAAATGTGGTAACAAGAGTAAAATTAGGTCTTCGTGTTGCACGCAGAAAGCACGTAATCCCAGTCGCCGCCGATTCGGCCTGTGTCATCGAAGGCGTAGACGGCCGGATGTTGCAGCTGCGCAGATGTCAGATGCGTATCTTTGATGTCGAATTGCGCGTAGCTCTTCATCGACGGACTGGGGTTGCGGTAGAATATGGTGGGAGTTGTGAAGCGACAGCAGCCGCACGTGGTCGAAATGCAGACGGAGGCGGTTGGAGAGTTGGCGTAAAGTGGCTTCATGATGAACAGAGTGTATGTGATGTCATTTGAGAAAAGGGCACTCCTGCTCTGCTTATGCAATATTTCGGAAAGTACATAATTAGCACAGCACAACAACACTGTCGTCGACCTTGATGTCTCTTGAAACCTTATCGCTTTTACTTGTAAAAGTAAAACAGATTCCGAAAATATATTGCGGTAATAGTAAAAGTAGATATTGTGGCGTGCCGCGTTCCTTATGGCGATAGCCGGGCCCCGAAAGGGGGGGGATACGTAGGACCGAACGGGAATCGACCGGCTACCCTCGGTCACAGCTGTGGACTTTTAGGCGCACGACCAGGTGCCTGTCCAAGGACGAGATGGCTAAATTCGCCTTAAACTAAAATATGTAGTTTAGGTACATACATGATGTGTTCTTGGTAGGATCGGGTCGGTGTAGAGAGAAGTGGTGGAGAGGAGTAGTCAGGAGAAAAGAAAGGAGCAAACTGATTTATTTGGCAGCGCAGTCCCCTTTTATAGTGGACTGGCGGATGTCCACAGGAAATGCTATTGCCATGCCGTTGGCATGCAATGTCCGCATAACATAGTATCAATTGTATGTACGTAATGTACTATGTAGGTATAGTACTGTATGTACAACACATCAGTACATTACTGGCCTAGGACCGTTATTGCCATAGGCGGTACGTACGCAGTACGTACGTAACGTAACAGTATGTATGTATACCTGTAGCCTGTAGGTATGTACATACTTATACTGTATTTGCATATACTCTGCTCGTAATGAAGCCACAGTAGTGCAGATTTTGAGCGCAGGCCGAATCGTCCCGGAGAAATCTGTCGGAGATGCAACAACGCAGCGTTTCCACGTTTCCTTCTCGATCGAATCGCAGCGAATTCACATAGACTGCGCGCTTGTCGTCGGCGCCACTCTGCAACTCCGCCTGCTCGAATGTCGGGGTCACATTGTAGCAGTTGCCACTGTTGGCGTCGTAACACGTCTATGTATAACATCAGTGCATTCATTTGTACGAGTGGTCTGCGGTATTTTTTCTTTCACAGGGTCCGATGCAAACGCCCTAGCTGCTTTTACATATTATTGTATGTCGTCGTAGGGTATCATAACCCCATGACTGAGGTAAACCTGACAAGTGATTGGTTGGGTAACCCGGCCGCATAAGGCTAAAGTCTACACAGTTATGGGCAAGTAGGTAAGGCCAGCCCAGTGCGCACGCTTAGAGAGAGGACTGAGTCCGAAAAACTTGTTTTGTTTGTGCTGCGCGTGCGCGAGCGAGTGAACGCGCCAGGCAAATCAGCTGATTATGGCTCTGTTCCTTTGGTCACTTTTGTTCTCTTTTCTTTTCTCTATTAAATTTCAACTTCACTCACGCTCGTTGCGAATATAAAGAATCATTTCAGTAGCTAAAAATATTTACGAGTCCAACAAATTTTTGCTGCCTATGATGTGCTTAGGATACTGTAGCTGATTGGTAGTGTCCTTTTCTGTGGCTTTTTCCTACTGATAGATTCTTCTCAATGCTGGCAGAGATATCGCTTGGACGCTTAGCAGCTCTTCTCTTTGTTTTTGGGCAGTTCGCCGCCATTCTCTCACCAGCCAGTACAGTCGGCTTCCTGCGCGCCAGAGACCTACAGTAGGGATCAGGTGGGTTTATCGCACAGTAAAAATAACTCGCCAACGAAGACATCCTGAAAGAATCTGTCAAACCTCCACGGCTAATTTTCAGCGGGATTTCCAAATCAAAAAACCGTTTTCGTCTATCTGCTCTCAGTGGCGAGATATCGCCGATTTTCTTATGTACTAAAATGGCCAAAATCGCGTCGACCGCAAAACCGTGAACTAAACTTCGCAATCCACGACACCCCACGACCCTGTACGCCCGATGCCCATTTTTATCGTTTTCATAACGTATGCATATTTCTACCACTTTTGATTTTTCGGGCGTTTGCGAGGTTTAGAATCGCCCAATGGTCCACGCCCAATTTGGCGATTTCAGTACATAAGAAAATCGGCGATATCTCGCCACTGAGAGCAGATAGACGAAAACGGTTTTTTGATTTGGAAATCCCGCTGAAAATTAGCCGTGGAGGTTTGACAGATTCTTTCAGGATGTCTTCATTGGCGAGTTATTTTTACTGTGCGATAAACCCATCTGATCCCTACTGTAGAGTTAACTTTGATCCTTGCACCTAGCTGAGCCTGCTTTGGCCACTTGCGTTCGTAGCGAGGTACTTTACTTACTACAGTTTCTTTTGGCGATGTCAGTTGGACATTTGCGGAAGCGACGGATGGCTTTAAGCTTGTCAGGGGTAATACTTAGCTTGCACACACGAGAAGCCATACTATTTTAATTATTGCATACAGAGAGACAAAATGATGGACATAAAAGACAAACATAATAATCCCTTCCATTCTTGTGCATGGTGTGAAAATGTTACAGTAGGATGTTAAACATACAATTTTCCCCTGAGGCCCTTTGGGAAGGTCAGTAAAGGTGGACGGCAGTCAGATAGCGTGCGACGCTCTCGTATGCGCAGGGACCGGTTCTTAGTAGGGAAGCCTGAGCCTGCCCATAACTGTGTAGACTTAGCCTTATGCAACCCGGCCACCCACGTATAGAAACTGCATTCACCCTTCAGTACTTGGGTGGGTTCGTGGGTAGGTAGGTGGTCCGATTTACCCCACAGTACGCACACACACAGCATATTTATCTAGGTACATACCGGATATACCAGTTCAAAATAACAAAACAAGTACCCTGACGGTGTTCGGATCTTCAAACAGGGTACAAGTGACGGAGCTTGCATCAGTGAGCGGACCTTTGAATGTGTGCAGCATTTGTTGACCCTGAGGACAGGCGATGTTGTACTTGTTGTAGGCGGCGTTCACATAGCCCAACAAACCACCAAGGATCATCATCACAGAACGCAGAAAAGCCATATTCACGACGGCAAAACGACAATATTTTGGCATACGATTTGAGTCACGCCAGCCTTTCTTTGTTCAACTCACACAAAATTCGATCACGAAAACTGCGTGAATTATAACATTGGATTACTGTTGTTTGTTCCTTTTTACAGTTCAATAAAAGTTGACGCAAAAATGCATTTAGCAATAGGAGTGAGTACTAACGGGTTCCATACAGAGTGCATGCACAATGTTTGAGGTGTTCACTGTTCAGGTTTTTCCTTACTATCAACGAAAACAGACAATGGCGTCGATCTGTACATTTATCAATCAATCAAGCCATCGTTTCTGTAACGTGTGCCCGCTGGCCAATTCGTGTTCTGAATGAGCAAATTTTGCAGTCAGGGTGAGGAAAACTACAATATCCGGTGTGTGTTCACTTTCGCTGATGTAAAAAAACTGCCTGCTTCTACAAAAGAGTAGAGGAACGAAATGAAACCCAAACTTCAACGAGAATATTTATTATTTTGCATTCCCCTATTGCACAATTTCAAACATAAAGTCCAAATATTCAGTATTCACGTACAGTATGCACCTTTGTGCGCTGCCAACAAAAACAAGCCCATACCGTACCCGACTATTAAAGGTGAAAAAAACCAAGTGCAAAGTGAACGATTACCCATAAGCTTGCACGTAAAATGATACGCATGGATACAGTAGGTAGTAACACATACGCAGTATATACAAACAACGAAACAAGCACGACTTGGACACGTACATACATACGTACTTGTTTCTGTGCAAGCAAGGTTATGTAAGCAAGCAATGAACGCTCACGCACCGTAGTACCAAGGATCCATAACAAGAATCCTGTGCTACACAGAAACCTCAGATCGATCCCTGTCCAAGATTCGCTTGATTGAAATAGCCGGTGATTATTATAATCGATTATTACGTACATGTAAACCGTCATTGTAATAGTGGATTATTACTCTATAATATACTATCATATATTGATATCACCGATGATTATAATGACTGATCAGTTATTGAAATGACTGATCAGTTATTGAAATGATGGATCAGTCATTGAAATAGAGGATCAGTCATTGAAATAATGGATCAGTCATTGAAATAGTGGATCAGTCATTGAAATGATGGATCAGTCATTGATTTAAATGATGGATCAGTCGGCTGATCTACTATTTCATTGACTGATCCATTATTTCAATAACTGATCAGTCATTTCATTGACTGATCCATTATTTCAATAACTGATCAGTCATTTCAATAACTGATCAGTCATTATAATCATCGGTGATATCAATATATGAAAGTATATTATACAGTAATAATCCACTATTACAATGACGGTTTACATGTACGTAATAATCGATTATAATAATCACCGGTGATTTCAATCGAGCGAATCTCGGACAGGGATCGATCTGAGGTTTCTGTGAAGCGGATTCTTGTTATGGATCCTTGGTAGTACTGTACGTAACGTGTATGTACAGTACGTACGTTACCTACCTATACCAAAATTCCTATTCAAATTCACCATCTCTCTGAAGCGAGTCATCACGAAAATTACCTACATATTGATTGTCTTGTCTTCTTGTTCTGCTGTTACGTTCGTACGTATGTACGTAACCTACGTACAGTAGCATCTTAGCGACATAAATCATGATGCAATAACAAGTTTTGCCTCGGCGATCCAGAGTCATTTGGCGCAGCAGGTCCACTACTGGTGCTGCTGCCACCCGTTGAGCCCGTGGTGCCTGTAGCAGTGGAGGATAGCATTTCAGAGCTGCAGAGGTGGTGACTCTCGCTGTGCTCAGATCTCGGCTCATAATGCGCCCGTGGTCGCAAAGATGAGGAAAGGCTGCCACAAGTAGGAGTAACGTCGTCTCCTTCACAGCCACTCACAGACGTGCTCGGAGCGAACAAAACGCCGGCTGCAGCAGCTTTCTGCAGCAGTAGTGGAGAGGGAGCCAATAGGTTCTTTCTGGCGCTAACCGTCTTACAGGCTCGCTCCGAGTCTGCGCCGCTGTACGTACTGCTGCATGCAGAGTAAAATCGACGCCGATACAACCAGCAGAAGGCGAGTACAAAGAACAGGACGAATAGCAGCGCTAGGCCGAATATGGACGACAGTAGAATGAGGTTGGAGTGAACTGAGGTCGTGCCGTGATCGAGCGACGGAGGTATCAACGTTGTTACCATCGGAGGAGGAGAAGCAATGGTAACCGCTGGAGGCGTCGATGGTAACGATGGTAAAGAACCATTACTACCGCCCTCCACACACACTGGGCAACAGGAGCCGGGCATCAAAGTTTTTGTGTGAGCACACGGTAATGGTGGGCATTCCAGCCTACTGCAGACTGCTTCTCCATCGCTGGAACAGCTGCAGCTGATGCAGGGTCCATCTTTCCACAGTTCTCCAGTCTTGTACGTCTCACCCTCGCGGTACTGGCAGAGGCCCGTAGAGGAAAAGGCATCTGCGCAAAATGGAGCAGCATTGTCGCTTAACCCCCTCAGTAACCTCAGATGGCCGCCTGGCCACATACACCCCTTGCGGCCATCCAGCGGCCGTGGCCGCCCATAGCCGTGGGGTGGCTGTGGCCAGAAAACAGTGGGCATGGCCATAACCGGGGTGGCCACAAGGGGTGTACTATGCGCCAAGGCAGTCATCTGAGATAATAGAGGAGGTAATGAATGTAATACTGTACATGTACGGTATGCATGTACGTACATGTACATTACGTACTGTTAGTACGTACGGTAGGTAAGATTTACACGCTGGTCGTACTTTCGCCTGTCCGTACTTTGCCATTTCGTACTCATACGTTTCGTACTTTTCGCACCTGGTACAATTTCCGCCTGGTACAGTACCCAATACGTACAATTTGCTGTTGGTACACCCCTAATTGGTACTCAAGGCACCACCGTTTAGTACTTTGTTTAGTACGTACACTTTTCGTTTGGTACACTAATTTTTATCACAGTTATGTGTGAAATGCAGGTGCGTGAAACACCAAAGCTAACCCTAACACTAAGCCTAAGCCTAACACCAACCCTAAGCCTAAGCCAGTCTAACACTAAGCCTAAGCCTCACCTCACCTCACCTAAGCCTAGTCCAACTCACCAAGCCTATTTAAGCCCTAAGCCTAACCAAGTTACCACGGGACAGCTGCAACGAAACGTTCGCAACGGAAAAAATCGGAACAAAAATTGTATGTTACGTTCGTACCGCCTTTTGTACCAACTGATAATTGTGCCAAGTGGAAAAAGTACGATATGCAAATTGTACGAAATGCAATTTCTAGTTTTGGCTTGAATTTTCTTGCGTACGTAATGAACAAAGTACGAAGTGGCTACTGTACCAAGCAGGAAAAGTACGAAACGGTGAAAGTAGTACCAATGTCAGAGTACCAAGTGGATTTTGTACGAACAGCGCGCATACCGGTAGGTAAGTAGGTATGCATGCATAGTACATTTTAGTACGATGCCTTACCTTCACAAACAGGGCAGCAGCGTCCCTGGACTTTCTTGGGCCGTTTGCAGCGCACGCGACACAACTGCGTCTGGCACATGAGGACCCCACCGTGTCCGCACTCGCAGCTGGTGCAGTCGTCTCTCTGCCACTGCTCCCGCAGCTTCATCTTTCTCCCGCTCTCCGTCATGCATCCCAAACAGAGCGGGCAGCACTCGCCGGATGGGGCCTCCACCCAGCCGCAGGACTCCGGGGCTCGGGCGCAGGCCAGCTGACGACAGAACGTGAGCCCACCCGAGCCGCATTCGCACTCCTGGCACAGGCTCGGATACCACTTCTGGCCGACCGAGTACAGCCGACCCCCCTCACGCACACAAGGCTGCTGCTTGGACGCGAGCAATTTGTGTGTGATGAGCAGCGGCTTTGCGCTGTTGTCGACCTCAGCTGATGAGGACGCACCTTCCTCTTGGAAATAATCATTGGAACCCAGAGGAGATGAGAGACTGCATTCGAAAACGTCGCAACAGTTGCCTGGACTTCCATCGCCTCTGGAAAGGAGCTTGAGGCGATGACTGGATGGACAATGCGCAGGAGCGCACAAACCGGGTAGACATTTGCATCTGCAAACGCAAAATGATTGATGATTATGTATGTATTGTATGTATATATAGTGCTAGGACGTGTAAGCTGCAATAGCAAAATGACTGTTCTTTATCGTGACGATATCATAATAATGTACATAGTACAGTACTATGTACATATACAGGGTGTCTCACGTAGACCTACCTAACGACTCAGCCTTATAACTTCCGTATTACAGTAGATATCAAGCTGAAATTTTGTCCCCAGAAACCCAAGAATATACCATACTTTCTGGCAAAATTTGAGCCAGGTACGTCAAGCAGGGATGAAATTACGAGCTTGCAAAGTTGCGACCACTTTTTTCAGCATTTCGAAATCAGTGGTGCCACTATTGACCTCGACAGACCCTTGAAGGCTGTTATGGGCATCAAATCTCATGTATTTTTGAATCCTTTGTGTTCTGGACTGTGGTGATATTCAGCCATTGTTGTACCACCGTATTGCCATGTTGGATAAGCTGCTAGACCATGCTGAGCAAAAGATTCTAATCTCAAAACCATGCTTAGTGCAGGAAAATGATAAAAACAGGGTCAAAAATTTATAAGCCTGTAATTTCGTTCGCTGTGGGCCTATCTGACTCAAATTTTGCCACAAAGTATGGTATATTCTTGGGTTTCTGGGGACACAATTTCAGCTTGATATCTACTGTAGTACGGAAGTTATAAGGCTGAGTCGTTAGGTAGGTCTACGTGAGACACCCTGTAGCACGTACGTAAAGCTACCTTTCTGTGATAGGACAGCAAGCTCCTTTCGGTATTGCTTGGGCTGGTCTGTAGCTGTAGCTATCCTGTGGACAGTCCTCTAGTCCTAGAGGACAGCTAACTCCATCGCAATTCATTACTGAAAAGCGAGTTATTTCGCAGCTTTTTGCCAAGCATTACGTACGTATAGGTACGTAGGCACGTACCAGGGCGTAGCACGTAAGGTACTTTGTAGACTGGCAGAATGGGTATTCAATTTATTGCCGTTCGAAATGAGCTAATAAATTTTTGCGAGCCAAGCGACATGACGTTTTTGTGGTGCTGCGGGTACGTTCGGACACCCAAACATTAGCACATACAGGGCTACTGTACAATGCTCGACGTGGATCGAAGTTTGCTGCTACCATGTACGTACAGTACGTAATAGTGCATACGTTACGGTTTTATAGTGACAACTGACAAACTGGAAGCGCGAAACTTTACCCACTGTTTGCCACTGTCCGAAGTTACCCCACAGCCCTTACCTCGCTTTTTTGCACTGGAAAATGTCGCAACAGTCGCCCGGAAAAGCTCCCGTTTCCTGGCTTCACCCGCCCTGCATAGCTTAGCACAGTGTCCGGATCAGTCCAGTACAAACGGGCACTAATTTGAGACAACCCTGCAATACATTATTACACACACTTATGTATGTACATACCCCACTACAGTGCACATACTGTAGGTACGTACATACACACTGTACATACGTAACGTTAGATGCTTAGCTTACCCGATAAAATAAATTCCCATTACAGCCGGTGGTAGAACTAACTATTTCAGTGGGCTTTTTCTGAACCTGTTGATCGCAGGCGAAAATATTCCCGTCTGTGACAACAGTGGCCGCATCATGTACTACAGTATAGGTAGGTTAGGACCAAGAAAGAAGAAATTCTTGGACCACACGGTTTGGAGTACCGTATATTTGGGTGTATATCCCCATTGTATATCCCCCAGTGTATAACCCCCCATTGGCAAAACATAAATTTTGCCCAGTGTATATCCCCCTGGTGTATAACCCCCCATGTATTGGAAGGTACCTAGCCTACCTATGTAAGCTCTGGTCATAAGCTAGCTATAGCTACTCCTACACCAAGCTACTATGCCTATAAGCTTAGCTGAACATGTCCTGTACTAGAATAACCCTGTTTTGACCGCGATATGCCCTAAAACACATACTTTTGACCTCAAAAACATGCCTCTACACACCTCTCAAAAACATAAATTTTGCCCAGTGTATATCCCCCCATTGTAGGCTATATCCCCCCCAGTGTATAACCCCCATCAGACCTCTCGATTTGGGGCTATACACCCAAAAATACGGTAGGTAGAGCTACGGATTCGGCTTCACTCTGGCGACTCACACTTCACACCCGCGCACTGCGCTGGGCGCTAACAGACCTGATCCCTAGAACACACATCTCAAAGCCAATGGTCAACTACCTAAAGCCTAACGTACTACGTCAAGACAATCGACCACTTTGCCACTTCGCTTATCCCAACCCCAACCAAACTTTCAGCAGACAAAAGAGCGATAAACAATGAAAGTACGTATGGAAAGGATTTAGCGAGTTTTGCGCGGCGGCATTGTTTGCAAAGAGAGTAAGTACGGTACGTACGTACGTAGGACTCTTTTCACATTTACATAGAACGACCATTAGACAGAATCGTGCGACAAACAAAAATGAACAGGAAAGCAAGAGAATCGTATGTCCAGAAAGTTTGAGATTTAAAGTGTGACCAGAAATTCTGTGACCTATTGACGCAAGCGGTTTTTTTATTGTCAATCCGAGCTAAAGTTAGCCGTGGTATTTTTGACCGCTGTGCTCTACATTCGTCTCATAATGGCCGAGAAAAAAATTCAATGGGTCACAGAATTTCTGGTCACACTTTAATTTCAATTTTTCAATTGAATTTTCGTTTACTCATACGCACATACTGATGAGCATGCTTTCACATTCTTGCCTGAATTGAATGAGTAACGGAAGCACAGACAGGAGCGTACCTATTTTATTTACACAAGTTCCTGGTACATACCAGAACCATTCAGAATTATTATAATAACGTGGACAGAAAACATGGAAACTATTAGTCAGTAAAGCATACGTAGCCTATGTACTACCTACATTGCCATTTATTAGTCAATATGCATCAGGTCCATAAGCCAATACAATACACTTACGTACGTACAAAAAACCCATGTGGAACCAAATATTGACATTGGAAAAATGGAAGTAAAACTCCCCAAACCTCAAAACTAAAAATATGCTAGCTAGCAGACAAGAAGAAGTATGCACAGCCGTTGTATCCCAATGAAGCGCACAGCTCAGGCCAGAAAACCTCTCTCTTACGTTTTCAGAGGCTTTTTCGGTATTTGATGCCCCTGTCCAGAACTCCAGAGCTGCCACAGTAATTACTTTTTACTTACCTAGTACCCGTAAGAGCCGTTGGAACATCACTAGCCCCTGGTATTACAGTTATGTACAGGTGCCGTGACACCTACACTTGAATACAAAATGAAAGTTCTCTCCCAGCCCAAGCCATGAGGTGGTGAAGAGCGACACTTTTCCAACGACAAAGAAAGAATATAGGGCGCGGCTAGTAAATCAAACTGTTAACGAGCCACATAAAAATAGCGACAGCTGCGCATGTGAGAATTGGGTGATGGCAGTGAGTGATAATTCCAGGACACACAAAGACGCATTAAGAAACGTCTGTAGCGTGCTAGGGAGGGGGCTGTTCGAGAAAGCTCGGTCCCCCAAAAACGCATATGTGAGAGTTAGGAAAAAATTTCGCATCATCGAGATATTCAAGGGTAAAGTGGGCAGGTCCCTTTTTGCCTTCAACGTTTTTAGCCATATTTCACAACCGAAGGGCTAGGCTACATTTGCACACATACACCCATAGACCCAACTGACCAATTGAGCCCATCGGCCACCTGTGTGGCGAGAAAGCGCACAAAGTGCATTTCTTCATTTTGCACTGTTGCAAATTCAGTAATATGAAACCACGCCGCGAACACCCTGCACGGGGTAAAATTGACAGAAAGAGAGAAGGGTAGGCCTAAACTTAGTACTCCACAAAAAATCTCTATGATTGGAATTGGACTACAGTCCCCAATAGTGAAAAATGCAGCAAAAATTTTCCCGCCTTTTTTATTTTTCAAGATAAATGAGCAATGCCACTAAACATTTTCCTCAAAGTAGCCTATCTATGTAGAATTTGATGTAGATTTCAAAAATAAAATTCTTTTCCCAAAAAATTTAACCCCTAGCATATAATTTGCAAAAGTAGTATATTTTTGTGAATTTTGGGTAAGGGTTAAATTTTTGGGAAAAGCAATTTTTATTAAGTAGTGGTCGCACGAAAGAGAAATGCAAGCTCTCTGAAAGCTTAGTACGGTACTCGGTTGATTTTTTCCTGTGGGATAGCCTTCTCAAGAGTCGAAAATCAGCGCACGCTTCGAACCTTGAACATTGAGAGGAGCAGGAGAGTTAAGGTCAACATGCAGAAATCGCTGACACTCACAGCCTATAAGCAGTGAGACGATGTTGAAATGAAATCTTCAGATACAAAGAGATGAGCACAATATTCTTGAAGTTATTCCATTCGTTTTGTGACGTGGACGCAGACGGTTGCTTCAGCTTTGCAAAATGTCAACAAAAATGTCAAAAACTCAAAGTCAATACACACAGAAATTGTGGAATTTAAAATGTCGAAGAAAAGGGCGAGTAGGTAACATTGAAACCGGCTCTGAGGTGTGACTGTAAGAATAACAAGAGGCAGCTGATCATTATCATCGCCGTTTCGCTAGAAAGAAGGAAGAAAATCCAATTTCCCACCCCAAAAGTGGCATTTTCAGTAAAATGTTTTCAAAACAAGTTTATGCCTCAAAGATGAATAATCACTGAAAGAAAAAGTAACTACAGTATGTAGGTATGTATACGTACGTAGTAGTACAGCATTAGACCAAAATCTAATCCATTATAATAGAGCGAGGCGGTCAATCAAAATAATTTCGCGCTTTCTGTCTTTATGAGATAAATTTATAAAAATTTCACTTTCTTCGACCAGTACCTAGAGACGTCGGCTCATTTTGCACAAAAGGGCGGCTTCCAACAGTGAAAAATTGCGTGTTCGTATTTTTTTTTAAACGCACCATACGTTTTTTCCTGGCTGTGCTGTGGTTGCCAACGACGAAATGCAGGCACACACGTTCTGAACGCTCAGATTATTTGAAGTCGACGGGTGGATGGATGCCCCAGTCCCAGACGCGAAAGCAAATTGTCAGACGGAACGAAGGAACACCTGTGTGCGGGCGGATGCAGCCAGTCGTCGGGTCGTTGACAGACAAAAAGGCATCGACGCGAAAAATTCGATCTCTTGACTGCGCATTCAGGGAAGAAGACGGTTCCTGTATTCGCTTCAAAAAATAAAACAAAAACGTCTTTTTTGTCACTCACTTTGAGCGAACCACCTTTCGCAAAAGGAAAACCAAGTACTGTAATGATTCGTGTATAACTCCATGGGGTTGTCAAAAAATTAGTGGCCAATTTGGGGGGTTATATACGAGAGGGGGTTATACACGAAGGGGGTTATACACGAGTGCATTTATCAAAAGTGGGATTTAGAGCCTAATATTTTTTTCCCCTCGGTAATTTAGGCTTGTTTGTACTCTTTATGACATGGCATGTGCTTCAAAATTGCCTGACAAGACAATTACAGCTTCTGTTTTAGCTAGAAAACGCTAAAAAAACACCTCTCCATGCTAGTAAAACCTTAAATTTCTACCGATTTTTGCATGCTTCGTGTATAACCCCCCTGGGGTTATACACGAGTGCAATTCACGTTAGTCGCCGATTTGGGGGGGTTATATACGAGGGGGGGTTATACACGAAGGGGGGTTATACACGAGTCATTACAGTAGCCCACAAACGGTTCGCAAGACTGCGGGAAAAAAGACTATATCGAGAATGGAATTTTTTCATTTGGCTGAAGAAAAGTGTCACGGTCAAAACAAAATACATATGTACTACACTATTACTATAGACACTACTATAGTACTGTACTACTACTATAGTAGTACACTATAGACCTAAATCTAAAAATGTCAAAGAGGGCGAAAATACTAACAGGGACCCAACATCATGCGACGGTGGTCAATGGTTACTTGAGGGCGGAATGAAGTGCCTTTCAGCTCACCCCATTTTCTCGATTAGCCGCTTCTCAATTATTTTATTAACACAGCGTGTGCCCCCAGAGCCAAATCAATTTTGAGGGACAAATGGCCACTCGACTAGTTTGACCAATTCTGAACACGCGAGGCGTTGACCATTGGAAGGAGATACAAACAACTACAACACCACGGATTTCGACAAAATCAATAAAACATCAAGGCGCAGTCTTGGCTTTCAACCTATACCGTATTTTTGGGTGTATATCCCCCCATTGTATATCCCCCCAGTGTATAACCCCCCATTGGCAAAACATAAATTTTGCCCAGTGTATATCCCCCCCTGGTGTATAACCCCCCATGTACAGGAAGGTACCTAGCCTACCTATATAAGCTGGTCATAAGCTAACTATAGCTACTCCTACACCAAGCTACTATGCCTATAAGCTTAGCTGAGCATGTCTTGTAGTAGAATAACCCTGTTTTGACCGCGATTATGCCCTGAAACACGTACTTTTGGCATCAAAAACATGCCTCTACACACCTCTCAAAAACATAAATTTTGCCCAGTGTATATCCCCCCCATTGTATATCCCCCCCCAGTGTATAACCCCCCATCAGACCTCTCGATTTTTGTATAGCCCCATGGGGCTATACACCCAAAAATACGGTACATGCACTGACTACTGGACATCAGGCAAGTGCCTCTACTGTCCCACATACTGTATACCATGCCATCATGATTTATTCCATCATATCCCATCGCCATCATAATTCATTCATCAATTATGTCTCAATCAAAAGCTGTGACCACAATCCTCAAACATCATAGACAAGACAGTAAAAACTAACCAAGTACTCAGTTATAATTCTCTCAGATAGCCGCGCTTAACCATTTAAACATTTAATCCATTTAACATTTAAGCCATTTAACATTTAACCATTTAGCATTTAACCATTTAACATTTAATCCATTTAACATTTCCATTTAACATTTAACCATTTAACATTTAACATTTAACCATTTAACATTTTCCATTTAACATGATTCATGACCATCATTAATGGGACTAGTGCAAAGTCCCCTTTATAATTTGAGGCGCAAGATCCACGTCAACATTACGCGTCGCTTAAATCACTTCAACATCCATCATGCCACTATCCTACATACTATACAGTACACAGCACGTTCCACTCCCAAATTCAAATGCGCGCCAAATGGCAAGTAGTCACGAATGTTGACATCAAATTTTGCGTCTCAATTATCCAGGGTACCATGCGACTGCCCGCTTAAAGGCGATACCTCATAGCGACATTTTTTGCTACCAGTAGCCAAAAGAATCATTCTTTTTGTTTCTTTTTCTTTCTTTATTTTTCTTTTCTTTTCTTCTTTCTTGAAACATTAATATGTTTCTTTTTCTGTCACTGGTCCACTTCGCCATTGCAAATTCCTTTGTGTTACGTTATTTCTTATAGACAAGACAACATAAGGGAAGAGAGACTATGTCAGCTAGTATTGGCTTCGTGTTCCATGCTATGGCCGTTTTCGTCCCAATCGGGGGCCCCTGTAAAATGCATGCAAAAGTTGAGATGTCTTTCTTTTTTTCTTCTCGACTTTCTCTCGTTTCCTTTTCTTTCTTTTTTCAGAGACTGATCGATCTACGGGGGCCCCCGATCGGGGGCCCGGGCCCCCAATTGGGACCAAAGCGGCTGTAGCATGGAACACGACGCCAATACTAGCTGGCTTAGTCTCTCTTCCCTTATAGTCTTGTTATAGATTACTGGACTTTTCCTGTTGAGTTCAGATATCGATACACACTATTTTTGTCTGAAAGGTGGTTGGCCGTTGATACTATTTTTATGTCGCTTCATGGGGAGGTCTTGCCTTTAAGCCATAAAATTGCGGCGATCAAGATCGCTTTCTGGATTGATTGTGTTCATTAGGTGGGTATTCCCTTAAAGGGAAACTTTGGGCGGAAAGTTCGGGGTAAGCCTGCATGCTTCATTCGATAGAGCATAAAAAATGCTGCAAAACGCACAAAGTCCGAGTCCCATCCCTCTACGTTGCATCGTTCTTGAGTTACAGGCAAGAACTGATCAGGGAAACTCAACTTGAGAGCACATACATAGCTCGCTAACCATTGCACCGATCGGAATAATTTTGCTACCACCGTGTGCTCCGTATTGAGTTCTGCATTTCACATATGTTGTAGTTGTAGGTGTGCTAAACTGCGCAATACACACGTTTTTTGGCCTCCCATTCCACAGGCAGTGAAGGTACAGCGAAACTATACAACAGAAAATGTAGAACTCAATAAGGAGCACACGGTGACGGTGGTAGCAAAATTATTCCGATCGGTGTAATGGTTAGCGAGCTACAGTACGTGCACTCAAATTGAGTTTCCCGTTCACTGATATGTTTTTGCCTGTAACTCAAGAACGACGCAATGTAGAGCGATGGGACTTGGTGCGTTTTGCGGCATTTTTTATGCTCTATCGAATGATATGCAGGCTTACCCCGAACTTTCCGCCCAAAGTTCCCCTTTAACACAGCGGAACTCAGAAAAGACAAAATGTGTACTTGCCCATGCATTCCTCACTATATCTGAGCAACTCAAACTACCGTATTTTGGGAGTATAGCCCGGGGATTACACAATAATCGAGAGGTCTAGGTGTGTAGAGGCATGTTTTTGATTTAATACGGTAATACGGTACGCCTTTCCTTTTTTAAAAATGTCAATAATTTCAAAATCGTTTGTTCAATCAGAATAATTAATTTATAAAACGAAAATAAAATAAAAATAGGCCGCTTGTTACGTACCGAAAGGTTCTGTGTGCATAAATATGCTGAGCGATGCATTGTATATTGTGTAGAAGGGTACTTTTGCAAGGTATGCGCGCTGTTCGTACAAAATGCACTTCGTATTGTGATATTGGTACTTTCACTGTTTCGTCACTTTTCAGGTTGGTACAGTATCCAGTTCGTACTTTTTTCATTACGTACGCAAGAAAATCGTACAAAAAACTGGAAGTTGCATTTTCCTACAATTTGCATGTCATACATTTTTCACTTGGTACAATTATCAGTTGGTACAAAAGGCGGTATTATAGAGTGTATATGTAGGCAGAGGAGGACCACAGTGAGACGACGATGTTTCCAAAGGGGGCCATCGTTTTCTCTATATGTAGGCATGGACACCTCTAATTAAAGGTGTCCATGGTTTATGAAAAAGCGCCGGCTAGTTGCCGAGAAAGACTACACACTACATTACTTTCAGAAAAGCATAATATCAAAATTGCCTACTTTTCTTCCAGATTTTAGGAAATAATAGCTAGTCCTCAAAGCCATTCAAAAGAAAAGAAAAACAAGAGAACAAATTCAAATTCTCTTCTCTTCTCGTCTCGTTTCATCATAGGATATTTTGTTATCTGTTCAACTGCTGTCATGTTCAAACGCATTTACTGTGAAGAGGAAGCCGATTTGGTGCAACTGGCACTCACAATGCCAAAGAAATGCTGTGTGTTTCAATGCAAGGAGTGGATATGCCACTAGCCAGTCAAACTGAGGAGGAGCAGGAGACTTGGACAAACAAGAAGCACTTGGACGCAAGGTATTCTTTTGCTTACCTGAGCATGTACATTTTAGTACCAAGAATAATATAACCTACAAGAACGAAACACCACAAGTTAAAAAAAACGATTGATCCCTGACGCATTTTCTGTAAAGCTTCGTGTATAACCCCAGGGGATAAAAGTCGTTACTCGCCGATTTGAAGGGGTTTCTGTAAAGCTTCGTGTATAACCCCAGGGGATAAAAGTCGTTACTCGCCGATTTGAAGGGGTTTCTGTAAAGCTTCGTGTATAACCCCAGGGGATAAAAGTCGTTACTCGCCGATTTGAAGGGGTTTCTGTAAAGCTTCGTGTATTACCCTGGGGATAAAAGTCATTACTCACCAATTCGAAGAGGGTTTTTGTATTAAAGCTTTGTGTATAACCCCCAGGGGGTAAAAATCGTTGTCACCGATTCAAGGTGTTATACACAAGACCAAGCAAAATATGCCAAATCATCACCAGCACGCTTGTTTTGTTTTTTTGCGCGTTTTATGCGTTTTAAAAATATTGGTCAGAGGGGGATAAAAATCGTTAGTCACCGAATAGGGGATTATATTCGATGGGGGTTATACACGAAGCTTTACAGTACAAAGGCACAAGACAGCACATTACAGCGAGTTTGCGCATTCGTACGCATTTTTTTTGGAATGCCAACCCATTTGTAATTTTTTCAGAGTCGGGATATGGTTGCTACATTACCAATGAATGGCTTCAATGTAGAGAAGCTTCAAACAGCAACGATGAGTATTATGCAAATGCTGGCAGACCTGGGCCTCTGTGTGCGGATGATGATAACAGATAACCACGCCATTAACAGGTGCACAATGATTTTAGTGCCACATTTGTCAAAAAAGTGCACATCAACTTCACATGGAATGTATGTAGCTTGTGTACGTATGGAAATGGCACATGTGGGTTTTTGTTTAGGGCGTTTTTCAAGCTGTTGGGTGGTGACGTGCACTTCCTAATGGTTTCAAACCCTGTCACTAGTCAGCCACTGTTTCTGCTATTTGATCAGACGCTTCTTCTGAAGAAAATGTACAGCCTGCTGCTGTCAAAGGGAATACTTGAGTTTCCGCCTCCACCAGAAGAGCCCAACAACTCTCCAAGCTTGAAGGCTTTTACTGCTGTTATGGCGACTGAGCAGCTGAATTTGGCATTCATGAAGAGGGGCAGTAGAAACCTGTCTTTGAAGCAGCTGTGTATCAGTTGCTGGAAGAAGATTAGCTGGAATTGCAATGTCATCGCTCTTGTGAGATAATGGCCACTCTTTTGGATGACTGATGGTCTCCATGCTGTTCAACTACACAGCAAAGAATCAAGCGATATTGATTTCTTCTATCGCACAAAACCGCCAGCAAACAGAAAAGTTGAAGGCTAAGCTTGGAAAACTGTCAGGGTTAACTCAATATCAATCTTTCCAGTACTTTGTACTGTATAGGTGTAGTGCCAAAGTGGTGATATTTAGTGCGAAACTGGTGTTGCTATGTGATGAGAATGGTAGGGTCTGTTGTTTTCGGTTCGCTTATGTGTTATTTGTGCCATAATAATGCATTGTATGCGTGTATGTGTGTGGAAAAGACCGTTAGTTGGCGGCGTCCTATGGCCCCCTTTGGTCATCAGTGCAAAACCCGTTGGTCCTCCTCTGCCTACATATACACTCTATAGCGGTATGTACATTTGCATTGCATATAGTTCATACTGTACTGTACGTACACCAGGTTGCCAGGTTAGCTGAAAAATGCAGCTTGTATGTACAGTATGTTGCTACATTTACTCTACAGAATGTAGTACATTCGTACCTATGCGAACATTTATGATCACACAGAAGTCGTACATCCTGGGTCGCTGTAACAGTTAGAAAACACCCAAGGGTGTCTATGCGCCGCGCACATAGTATGGCGCGCGCGCATAGACAGTTGCGAAAGAAGAGGACGAGAACTTGGCTCGCGTTTAGCAACTGTCTATGCATGCGCGCCGCACTTTGTACACGGCGCATAGACACCCTTGGATTTTTCAAACTGTCCACACCGACTCAGTAAGTACAATACGACTTCAGTGGGTGCTTGAGGGATAACACTAAGCTGAGATAATTATGTACAATATAGGCCTATTCATGCACAGGAGCACAACTTTGACTGATGCATTCACCAATGGAGGGAACGCGAGGGCGTGCATCCCAGGCATCGCCAACCATCTCATTTTGTACATGACTGTAGTAAAAAATGTGTGTACCTAACGAAAAAGTACGTACTGGAAAAAGTACGAAACGGTGGTGCCTTGAGTACCAATTAGGGGTGTACCAACAGCAAATTGTACGTGTTGGGTACTGTACCAGCTGGGAATTGTGCCAGCTTGGAAAAGTACGAAATGCATGAGTACTAAATGGCAAAGTACGAACAGGCGAAAGTACGAACAGCGTGTAAACCTTTTGTAATGTATACTGTAAATAATGCTCAGTATATTTTGACCGAAATTTTTTATTTAATTTTTTAAAATTTGTAAAACTTGCTTCCGTATGTACCTGTATTGTATGTACTGACGATACAAACTGATAGGCTGGAATAGGGATGCTCTTGTATGTAGACTACATGGATAGAAAAAAGTGATGTTGCGAAAGAGATCCTTCTTTGCTCAAGGTTTGTCAATAAAATACAATCGGAAATGAGACATCTTCGACAGCGAATAATAACTGTCTCTGTGCTGTCAAATGGTGAGACAAAATACGTGAAAATGAAGACAAAATATCTTTTTTTTACTAACAAATAGGGCTGATGTCTGTCTGTCTGTGTGTGCGTGTGTGTGTGTTTGTGATGCGATAAACTCGCTCAGTTTTGCAGCTACAGCGTCGAGTAATGGCTCATTTGAAAGCTTATAAGCCCAAGGGCGCCAGAAAGGCCTTCGATTTTTGATCTGATCAGCCGATCACCAATAATCGATCGATAATCGATATTTTAGTACTAAAAGCGCGCAGATTCGCTCACACTCACTCAATTTTGCAGCTACAGCGTCCATCCAGGGCTCTTCAAAGAGCTTATGCCCTCGAGGGCGTCAGGAAGGCCTTTGATTTGTGATATGATCATCCGATCACCAATAATCGATCGATAATCGATATTTTAGTGCTAAGAGCTACAGGCTGCAGTTACTTTTCTTCTTCTTCCACACGACCGGGTAAAATAATCAAACTTTGCAACAGAAAAAGCAAACCAAAGCCCTTCGATTCTTGATCTGATCAGCCGATCACATAATCGATCGATAGGCTAATCGATATTTTAGTACTAAGAGTACACAGAAACTAAATGCCGCATTTTTTCCAGCCAGTGTTTGCAAATGGTCACGCCCGTAAGTGCACAAGCGGGAGATGTGCCAAAGGGTTGCCAGGTCTGCAAAAGGGCTGCCAGATTGCTAATGCGCAAAAAAGGGTTGCCAGCTCTGCGATGCGATAGGGTTGCCAACTCTGTGAAAGGGTTGCCAAATGTGCAACTTTTGCCAACTGTCCAAAATGGTTGCCAGATTAGATACATAAATAAGTTTCCATATCTACAGTAGACAACAGGGTTGCCAGATCTGCAAAAGGGTTGCCAAATTTGCAAAAGGTTTTACTGCGAAGCTGTAATGGGCCACTGGTACATGAAAAATCAGGTAATGTCCACTGTACTGTGTTCACATAGTATCGCTCTGCAATGTACACAAATCAGACCACTGCCGTATTCTTCAGTGGTTGCAGTGGCACATCACGGTTCTACTTTCCAACTTGGTTGGTAAAGCCTAGGTACATATATGTACATTCTCGGCCTTATCTATATTCTAGAGAGAGAAGTAGAATGTCTGGCTGTACATATGTACTGTACCTACGTACAATACTGTACCTCAGACAGTGATGAGGAATGCATGGCACCGCATACTTATGTATTTTGTGAGTTTGCTACTGTTATTTTAAGAGCAGGCTTTGTCACATTCAATGGCTGTCATTGGGACAAAGGTATTAAAAAAGGAGGGATTGCTATTAATAATAATGACGGTAGTGTCTCCCTTGTTGCAAGAAATTGCCACTGCTGTAGTGGTGGGAATCACGTGATTTTCCGCATGTGCACCGCCAGCAGCTGAGTCATACGAAGTACAGGATGCACCTCCAGAGCCGTGCCTAACTAAGAATTGATGCGGGTCAGTTTCTGCACACATTGTGAAGGCGTATGTAGTGCTGTTTCCGCTCTCCAGTGTACAGGTCGTTCCCGTACATGAAACAGTGGGACCAAAGTTGGCACTCTCTCCGGAAGCGCCGATTGTGATCATGCAAGATTGATCTAAAGAAGAGCGCACGCAGATGTCATGTCATGTCATGTCACTATCAGGAAACGCTTTGAAAATTTTAATAGACTACAATTCACAATTCAAAACCATAATCTACTGGTGCATTGCCTCACCCAAAGGCTACTGTTTGAATTGACTTCGCAAGGTTGAAGATAATGTAATAGTGATTTCGCAATATCACGTCTTTTAAAGACAGTTGAACTATGAGACGGCTAGGTACTGCCAATAGGTAGATAGCTGTCTTCAAAGTTCAAAATTCAAAATTTGAATCGAAATAATTCAAACGCCTATATCTTCAAAAATTGTCTCCGTACTATACCGTACCTAGGTATCTATCTGAACATAGCCACGTTTTCACCATTAACTGGAAATAAGTTGTTTGTGGTGGGTTTTTGTTTTTTTGGGGGGTTTTTTTGGTTGTTTGTTTGTTTTTTTTTTAATGTTTTTTTAGTTGGTTTTTTTTTTTTGTTGTTTGATTGTCGAATTTTGTATTTTCGTGTGTGTCAAAAGGGGGGTCTGGTAGACAATAAAATCGGAAGGACAAAAACGTCCAAATAACAACTTAAAGGGATAATATCGACCTACGGTAAGCATTCGTTGGACATTTCCTGTTGTTTTGCTAATATGGGGGCTATGCATATGGGGCTATGCACCAGTATGGTAGTACGCTTTGTTGTTGGGGTGGAAGTTGGTGTCGTTGTTGGTGTGCTTGTAGGAGTACTGGTTGGAGTGCTTGTTGGTGTAGTTGTAGGAGTGCTAGTTGGTGTAGTTGTTGGTGTTGATGATGGAGTGGTAGTGGTGGGTGTTGTTGTTGGTGTTGTTGTTGGTGTGCTTGTAGGAGTACTTGTTGGTGTTGTTGTAGGAGTGCTTGTTGGTGTAGTGGTAGGGGTGCTTGTTGGTGTTGTCGTTGGTGTGCTTGTAGGAGTGCTTGTAGGTGTAGTAGTAGGAGTGCTAGTTGGTGTTGTTGTTGGTGTGCTTGTAGGAGTACTGGTTGGTGTTGTTGTAGGAGTGCTTGTTGGCGTAGTCGTAGGAGTGCTAGTTGGTGTAGTTGTTGGTGTAGTTGATGGAGTCGTAGTGGTTGGCGTGGTAGTTGGTGTTGTTGTTGGTGTGCTTGTAGGAGTACTTGTTGGCGTTGTTGTAGGAGTGCTTGTTGGTGTAGTGGTAGGGGTGCTAGTTGGTGTTGTCGTTGGTGTGCTTGTAGGAGTGCTTGTTGGTGTAGTGGTAGGGGTGCTAGTTGGTGTTGTCGTTGGTGTGCTTGTAGGAGTGCTTGTAGGTGTAGTAGTAGGAGTGCTAGTTGGTGTTGTTGTTGGTGTGCTTGTAGGAGTACTGGTTGGTGTTGTTGTAGGAGTGCTTGTTGGTGTAGTCGTAGGAGTGCTAGTTGGTGTAGTTGTTGGTGTAGTTGATGGAGTCGAAGTGGTTGGCGTGGTAGTTGGTGTTGTTGTTGGTGTGGTTGTAGGAGTGCTTGTTGGTGTAGTGGTAGGAGTGCTAGTTGGTGTTGTTGTTGGTGTGGTTGTAGGAGTGCTTGTTGGTGTTGTTGTAGGAGTGCTTGTTGGTGTAGTGGTAGGAGTGCTAGTTGGTGTTGTTGTTGGTGTGCTTGTAGGAGTACTGGTTGGTGTTGTTGTAGGAGTACTTGTTGGTGTAGTGGTAGGAGTGCTTGTTGGTGTTGTCGTTGGTGTGGTTGTAGGAGTACTTGTTGGTGTAGTGGTAGGAGTGCTTGTTGGCGTTGTCGTTGGTGTGCTCGTTGGAGTGCTTGTTGGTGTTGTTGTAGGAGTACTTGTTGGTGTAGTAGTAGGAGTGCTAGTTGGTGTAGTTGTTGGCGTAGTTGTCGGTGTTGATGATACAGTGGGGGGGGGGGAGGTGTGGGTTTTTGGTTTTTTTTTTTTTTCTCTTTTCTTTTTTTTTTTTTAGCTGCAACTTTTTGGAAGACGGAAAACGGATCGATAATGCGTTTGGTAATGGAGTGCTTGAGCGGTTTAGGAAATACATCAGTAGTGGACAGGGAGGAAGGGAGGGAGGGAGGAAGAGGCCATCGAGCGGAGCGACGAGCGCTGCTCGCTGGCCAAAGGAGAGACCAAAGGAAGGAACAACTTGCGTGCCGCAGAAAGTAGACAGGCTCGCTGGGATGGGCAGCCTTCGCTAATTGCCCTCAAGGAGCGCACAACAAACAACCAAGAAGGGCGATGACAAGATAAGTGGAAACCCTAACCCAAAAAGTGACCAGAGAAAATAAACGCCTCTCCTCCGTCTTCTATAAACTTGAGGCTACTATACCCGCGGGTTCCGGGTCCGGGTCGGGTAGTAGGAATATTTGCTGTTACGTACATGTTAGTGTACGTACGTACGCGTACAGCATAGTATGTGGTACAGTACGAACTGTACGTATGTATGTACGTAGTACATATGAAATAGACTGTATATAACAATGTTTGAAAGAATACATAACCTCGAGGTGGGAAATTTGGAAAATATAGCTCGATATTTCGGGTGAATGTCGAAATTCGAAAATAACTATCCTCTATTCTTGAGAAAATTTCAGAAAATGCTCAAATTACATCGAGCAGAAAGCCAAAATTGTGCGAAATTATACACCTTAGACCCGACCCGGATTTTCGCCTATTTTTCCGGGTCCGGGTCCGGGTAGCAAAATAAGCCGGGTTTTCCCGGGTCCGGGTTCGGGTACCCGTGAGAGCTCTACTATCTATCCTAATTCCATCGAATAAAACCTCGCCTTCAACTCACCGTTTACGACAACAGAATACGCGTATTCCTCTCAGTGTCCAGGGGTTTCCGTGGCAGAAGAATGGCGATAAATCCCGTGTCCTTGGGCCGAGTTCGAGCGAGATCCGGCTCTTTCAACAGGCGAGAATTCGTTTCTATGAGTTTGCCGTGAATGCAGGCCGGCACGCTGAATTCAGCGCCGTTTTCACACTTCAGGCAACACAGGATAACATCCGGACGGAGAATAGCCGCCCCCTTCTTTCGCTTCCCAGACACGTTGGCAGTTTGGCGCAGAAACTCTACGCTCACAATGCGATTTGTGCACGCCAAAGCATCTGATGAACTCACTAGCGTATGGCCTTCTCCGAGACACAAAATGCAAACGCCATTTGAGTGCTGCAAGATGCGGATTTCTTCCCCCTGTTGTTGGTCATGTGCGGCGTGGTTCCCCGCACCACTCTTCCAACAATGGAATTCTTTGAATCCGTTATACTGAGACATACAGCTTTTAAACTGCCAGAACAGAAAAATCTGCTAACAAAGACACTGCTATACTCACGGCACTCGGACTCAGTCCGTTATTTGTGTAGAAGTAACCGTTATAGTGTGTACGTACATGCAAAGCATTCTCACCAAAGTAAAGGTACAACAACACGAAGCATTCAAGCAACGTTGTGAGTGTCGCCCCAACAATAAACCACTGAGTCGGAAAAGCATTTTTATTCGCCTGGGTTAAGCTAGACCTTCGCTCACACTTGTTACAAGAATCATACCATAGCAATGGAACTGGACCGACTAACTAAATACTCATAGTACCAGGAGCCAATTAGGCGACTGTGGAAGTGCAAAAAAACCGGTGAATGTACAGCAGTTCAGCACAGAACTTCGGCCGATAAAGCGCCAAACATAGCTGTTCGCAATCGTCCCATCTGGGGGGAAGCTGCCTTTCCACTCCCACACACAGTATCGGCCATCAGCTAAGCGGGCTTTTGTTCACACTTCCAGTCATTGATTCTCTATCATTGGGCCCCGGTAGTACGTATGTGTACGTACATAATACAAACAAACAACAAAAGAAGTATCCTCGAAATATGAGGAGTAAATACTAGTAAACGCGACATCGGTTTTGTTTTGATCAGCTGCAGCTAACATTGTTCTTCAAATACTTGTAGTATCTTTCTCGGATCGAATCCACTTGTACCAGTTCATCCAGCAACTGGAATAGAACGACGCATACCACGCAAGCATACAGTACATTCATGCGTACCGTATGTTTGGGTGTTAGCCCCGGGGCTATACAAAAAGCGAGAGGTCTGATGGGGGGGTTTATACACTGGGGGGATATGCATGGGACAAAATTTTTGTTTGTGAGAGGCGTGTAGAGCTAGGCATGTTTTTGAGGTCAAAAGTACGTGCTAATCGTGGTCATAATCGTGGGCATAGTCGTGGTTAAAAGAGGGTTATTCTAGTATAAGACATGATCAGCTAAGCTTATAGGCATACGTAGTAGCATGGTGTAGGAGTAGCTATAGCTACAGCTTACTTAGGTAGGTTGTACCTTCCAGTACATGGGGTTATACACCAGGGGGATATACACAGGACAGAATTTATGTTTTGCCAATGGGGGCAATACACTGGGGGAAAATACATTGGGGGATATAGGCTACACCCAAAAATACGGTACATATTTTTCAAATGGGTTTCCTATTCGTTCATTTCTAAACGAGGACGTTAACAGTGCATTTTCACTTGCCGGCGTTTTTCAATAGGTGTCGTTTTAAGCGACACCGCGGCTTCCGCGCCGGGTGGAATATATTGGACCGAACCGGAGCGGAAGCCGTGGTGTCGCTTAACCGATACTGAATATGCCTGCCAACTCCATTCATTTGTGATCACGCGTGAGCACGAAAAAAAGAAGCTCCAGTACTGAAGGTGATCACGCGTGAGCATAGGTGATCACGCGTGAGCACTTCGGTCGACTTTTATGAGCTCAGGTGCTCATAAGTGCTCACGCGTGATCACCTTCAGTAATGGAGCTTCTTTTTTCATGCTCACGCGTGATCACCAATGAATGGAGTTGGCAGGCATATTCAGTATCGGTTAAAACGACACACATTGAAAAAAGCCGGCAAGTGAAAATGCACTGTCAGGGTTACCTGAAGAGCTTGAGCAATGTGCTCGTTCTTTTGTTGGAGGTCTTTGCCCTGCGCTGTGGCTTTGTGCCAGTCGGCCAGGAAAAGCAGGAGATGCGGAGAGCGACAGTTCTTCTGCTCGTACAACTGTCGACAGAAGGAAATCACGGAATCGTCCAAGTTGGTCGCCTCTTCCTCTTCCAGCATCCTGAGTACAAAACAAGGACTTTCGAGTTGGTGTACATATACAGGGTGTTTCATAATATACTCTCCGGATGTTTGTGCTTATATATATCTCCCCACCGGAGTGTCACATTCGAGTGCGGTTTTTTGCGTTGAATAGCCAAGGCTTCAACGTTGATGCAGCCAAAATTTTAGCTTCCTAGGTTGCATTGTCATGGCGCTGTAAGTTGTCAAAGTTGCGGCGCCTTTTTTGGCGCAAAACGGAGGCAGGGCACTGAGGCGGGGCAACGAATTTGCCATTTTCGCTTTTTCTCGCACTTTCCACGCTAATTTTTATGCATTTTTGAGCAACCTTGTCGAAGTTAGACGTCAATTTGATCACCATGGCATCAGCGTCCCAAGGAAAAGCATGGATGACCGAATTTTGGCTGTAACACTGTTTGCTAAGTTCGAATCTGCAAGAGAAGTGGCATGGAGATGGAAAACTCTACCGAAACTTGTGCTCCAGATAAAAACTGGGGAGGGGAATACTGCGGAAGGAAAACTAAGGAGAGAACTGGGTTAGGTAAACTGGGGAGAGAAAAACCGGAGCCGATCAGTACCTGGCCGCCTGCAAAAATGTGTGAAAATTGACGCTTGCAAATCGAGCTGTTCGAGCCGCTTCCTGTTGGCCTAGAAAGCTGAAATTTTGGCTGCATCAACGTTGAAGCCTTGGCTATTCAACGCAAAAAACCGCATTCGAATGTGACACTCTGGTGGGGAGATATAAGCACAAACATCCGGAGAGTATATTATGAAACACCCTGTACAATACACATACAACAGCGTGAGTGGCTGGTTAATGCACCGCCTTGGGTTGCATATTACCACATTTTACTAACTCTCTTGATCACGAAGAGCAACGAGCTATAGATGACGAGAAGCTTGGTTTCCTACTCTTCTTCCTCAAGATATACTATTCAGTCTGGCCAGAGAGAGTTCGCTATGGGACTCAAGTCGACCTGTGATTTCGCATGTACTTCTGCGAAATAGGACAACACGAAGCACGGACAGAAATTTTCATTCGTCAATCGGCATTTGTCAATCTATTTTACGCAACGCGCCTTGAATGCGGCCATAGCCAACTCTTTGTACTGGCCAGACTATAGCACCCTGGCCTACAGTACGTGTGCGTCTTCTTGCAATGCTGGCTTCTTTCTTACAGCTCACCCTCGCAAATAATTCCACGAACTTTCATTATGAGCCGCCTTGTCTATCAGTTTCAGCGTCAGTCTAAAAACAAAAAAGAAAGCATCAAAACACCAATGTATTCGCCAACTGCATTATTATGCCCCTGGGTAGTCGCGAGGTGGCCCCGGTTCCCGACCAACCGAAACATCAATGCGCATTGGCTCTTTTATCTTCTTTATCTTTACGGTATTTCCCGTTGAAGAACTTCGGTAGTGAAACCGGTAGTAGAAGAAATGATAAAGTATCGATAATTCCAAGCGGAATTATTGCGAATATCTTCGTGCAGCATCTGATTGCAGTATTCCAGCTCTCCGTCCCATAGTGCAAACTGATTCACTACCCACTGCCTGCAAACACAACGTACAAACAAGCACATAAAAGCTGCTGTACATGCCGCGAACCCACAGCATCATACGCACACGCATGCGTACGTACGTACGCAAGGTACTGTGGGTTAAACCCGGCCACCTAGTATTACTGAAAGGGTTTTTCTCGTGATTTTTGGGCGGCCGGCCGGCCGGACCAAACACGAGAAACACAAATTATTGGCCAAAGCCCGTCGCCTTCCTCTTGAACAAGTAGGATTAGCGTCGGCAGAAAAACATCAAATCAATCCCTCCCTCCTTCCCTCTCCCCCACGCTGACCCTAATCCGCTTTATGACCACTCAAGAGGAAGGAAACAAAAGCTCGTCCGTTTCGTCCGATGTCTTGGGCTGGGACGAAAAAGTCCGGACCAGCCGGCCTGTTTGGATCACGAGAAGCACACTAATCCTTCGGCCGGCCGGCTGGTCCGGCCTTTTTGGAGCACGAGAAAAACCCTTTGAAGTGACTTTTTCTTCGAGAATGGCCGCCGGATTTTTACTCCATGATACTCTACCGTTACCGTATTTTTGGGTGTATATCCCCCCTATTGTATATCCCCCTAGTGTACAACCCCCATTGGCAAAACATAAATTTTGTCCTTTGTATATCCCCCCTGGTGTATAACCCCCCATGTACTGTAAGGTACCTGACCTACCTATGTAGCTGGTCCTATGCCAGCTATAGCTACTCCTACACCATGCTGCTACCTGTTGGCATAGCTGAGCATGTCTTGTACTAGAATAACCCTGTTTTAACCGCGATTATGCCCTAAAACACATACTTTTGACCTCATAAACATGCCTCTACACACCACTCTCAAAAACATAAATTTTGTCCTATGTACATATATCCCCACCCATTGTACAGGGTGTCCCACGTAAATCTCCCTAACGATCCAGCCTTATAACTTCCGTATTACAGTAGATATCAAGCTGAAATTTTGTCCCCAGAAACCCAAGAATATGCCATACTGTATGGCATATTCTTGGGTTTCTGGGGACAAATTATACTTTGTGGCAAAATTTGAGCCAGATAGGTCCAGTAGGGATGGAAATACGAGCTTGCAAAGTTGCGACCACGTTTTTCAACATTTTGAAATCAGTGGTGCCACTATTGACCTCGACAGCCCCTTGAAGGCAGGTATGAGCTGCATATCGTATGTACTTTTCATTCCTGTGTGTTCTGGACTCTGATGATGTTCAGCCATTGTTGTTTCCGCCATATTTGCTGCTGGATGAGCTGCTTGACCATGCTGAGCAGAAGATTTTCATCTCAAAACCACGCTCAGTGAGGAAAATGATAAAAATAGGGTCCAAAATGTTCAAGCCTGTAATTTCGTTCGCCGTGGGCATATCTGGCTCAAATTTTGCCACAAAGTATGGCATATTCTTGGGTTTCTGGGGACAAAATTTCAGCTTGATATCTCAAGTCATACGGAAGTTATAAGGCTGGATCGTTAGGGAGATTTACGTGGGACACCCTGTATATCCCCCCTAGTGTATAACCCCCCATTGGACCTCTCAATTTTTGTATACCCCCATGGGGCTATACACCCAAAAATACGGTATACGTCATTAGTCAGCACTCAGTACTGTACCTGTGTTGCCAAGCGTGATAATTTTTCGAATCTTCGCGCAAGATTTTCGAAGTGAACAGCAGCTCCCAAGACGGATCCTTCAAATCTTCCACCAGCGTTTTCCTATGATGCCTGAAATGTACTACATGAGCACAGCGTATTGCACCCATCAGCCTTATCCAGTAGCATGTGATCCTTGCATCCTGTAGCCTTATCCTTTTATCCTAGTAGCTTTCCTTCGCCTTACTTGAAAATGAAAGATACGTAAGTACTCAGTTTATAGCGTGATTTTACTACACAACGAGTTTGACCTGGAGATTTTAACAATAAATACTGCCTGGTAGATTGGCAGGCAGTGGTAAGGCTAACACGCAGACAAACAGGAACAAATCGTCGTTCATGATTACTTACTTATATGCACATTGCTACAAAGGACAAGTGCAGAAGGCAGATGCTTTTCACATACCAAACTTGGTAGTTCTTGGGGTTATCCTCTATCATGTAGCCAGTAAATTGCAGTTCTTCCTTCGTGTTTTTCTCCAGCGCCTTCAGCAAAATGCGACGAAAATACCTGACAAACAATATCAATTACTCACTAAAATATGAGTAAACCCAGGCCATTCATCCAGAAAGAATGCAACAAACAGTGCAAGGTTTCCGGGTTTAGCTTGCATTACGTACCAGCTAGGATATTAGTCTTAGGGGAAGTAAGATAGGGGGCAGTCGAATAGCCAGAGCTTAGGGACTGTACATCAATACAAGGGTCGTCAACCGCAATGAATTGAGTTGCAACTATGTAGTTTAGTCAACTGTTTCGTCTGGTGAAGTTTTACCAGGCGGTGTAGTTAGCCGGGTTGCATTCCACAGCGTCTGTTGTGAGATCAAACGCCCGTTCGCTTCGCTCGTCCTTGCACACAATGGCACGAAAATAGGCGTAGACATCCTTGACTGAAACAACAAGAGCATTATTCACGCTGGCTATTCACACTTACTGCTACCTCCTCGCTAGACGCTATCGAGCGCGACTTTAGAAATCTCCTCACTGGACCGATTTATTACGGAAAAACTTGCATTTTGAGGAATAGTTGATGGCACAAACGGCTGATTCTGCTTCGTTGGGATAAATCGGCGTCACATCTTTCCAGTCGTCTCTTTCAGCGTAAGGAATCCATACGGATTGATCTGCTTCACAATTACTGCTGTCGTCCACCTCCATTCTTCTACTTGTCAGACAGAGGCCTGAAACAAGAAAAAAGAATTTAGAAAATCTTGTATAACTTTCATTGTTCTGAGGTGATGAAGACAACATAATGAAATGAAACATAAACTGAAGAAATAGGCCTATGCTTTCCATCCTAGATGTTCTATTCGATAACGATGTCGATAGGTTTGAATTCGTGGCCGCTCCCCATCAGCGAGAGTCCAGACTTGTGCACATGTGCGTGTGCGCATATTATCTTGAAGCATTTTTTGACATTTTTTAAAAATTTTTTTACCCCGTGGCGATAAACTGGAGTACACTTGTAGTCCTTTCCACCACGGGGTAAAAAAATGTCAAAAAATGCTTCAAGATAATATGCGCACACGCACATGTGCACAAGTCTGGACTCTCGCTCATGGACACCCTGCGGAGATTTTGATTAGTTGTCCATGGTCATCCATGTACTCCTAGATTTTGAGTACGCAGCACGTCCGATTGTACTTCTACCACAGCCGGCATACGTTTGTGTTGAAAGGTGAGCGTGGTGCTGCTCTAGAAGTACACGGAGATAACACATTATTTCGAAATTACGCAATAAACTTGAACAAAACAGCCCCCCGCCCACGCCCGATTATTCGCTCGCGTCGCAATATAGGCTACTATTTATTTTTTAGAAGGTACACTACGTTGTAG
>JASAMW010001571.1:0-23099 GCA_030247985.1 Epsilonema sp. ZAB3_2 | reverse complement strand
AAACTAAACTACTGTAAACTAAATATAACCCGAGCAAATTGGTCGATTTTTATTTTTTGTATTGTACATAACCCGATATCGGGTAATACACGATACGTTTTTCATGCAGCAGCGAATGCATTTTTTGCCCATTTTCAGCGATAAATGTGGATATTTGGAGGCAAAAAGCGAAACCGCATAGCAAATTGCAAAAATACATTGAATAACTAGCCCAATTAGCCGTTACTGGCACCTGGTGCAAGGTGGTGGAATCTGTTTCCTTCCCGTGTGTTCTGTATACATACAAAATTTTTGGAAAGAATCAAGACTGTGATGAGAGACGAAATGCTTTGCGAACGGCTAACTACTTAGGACTGAGTCTGATGAGCAACATTTCGAATTCTCTCATGATTGGGGAAAGATGGTGGGAAAATAAGCGCATTGAAAAAATGGTATCGAATATTACCCGATATTTTGTATAACCCGATATCGAATATAACCTGAGCGAATCGGTCGACTTTGTTTGTATAACCCGATCGGGTTTTATACACCAAACTTTACAGTACTGTACGTGTACATATGTACCGTATACCGGTATACTGTATCTGTACCGGTATACTGTAAAGCTTCGTGTACCGTATTTTTGGGTGTATATCCCCCCATTGTATATCCCCCCAGTGTATAACCCCCCATTGGCAAAACATAAATTTTGCCCAGTGTATATCCCCCCTGGTGTATAACCCCCCACGTACTGGAAGGTACCTAGCCTACCTATGTAAGCTGGTCATAAGCTAACTATAGCTACTCCTACACCAAGCTACTATGCCTATAAGCTTAGCTGAGCATGTCTTGTACTAGAATAACCCTGTTTTGACCGCGATTATGCCCTAAAACTCATACTTTTGACCTCAAAAACATGCCTCTACGCACCTCTCAAAAACATAAATTTTGCCCAGTGTATATCCCCCCATTGTATATCCCCCCCAGTGTATAACCCCCCATCAGACCTCTCGATTTTTGTATAGTTTGTATATTTTTGATTTTTGTATAGACCCAAAAATACGGTACATACATAACGTACTTCGTGCTTCGTGTATCGTGTATCTTCGTTATATGTACGTACACGATGCCGATTTCCGTTAGTCACCGATTATAGGGCTATACACGAGGGGGGTTATATTCGAGGGGATTACACGCGAAGCTTTACAGTAACAATTATAGCAATCCTTACCCGTAACAAGCCCATAGCTGGCGAGCAAAAGCACGAGTCCAAGTGGCCTCTTTTGCGCCAGACGGCGAGCTAAGTAAGCTACTGTAAATAATGACAGGTTCTGCAGCGTTATCTTCCTTCCGATGTTTCTGTGCAACCGCATGACGAAAACATGATATATTTTAGTATTGCTGGACTAAATACACGACGAATGAACCGCAAACAGGTGTGCACGGTATGAGGGTTTTGCTCAAATTGCTCTGTAAAATCGATGAGGACTGACGGACGATTATGACGGTAGAGACATATTTTCGCTATAGGACGCTATCGGAGACTGATCGGTTTGCGATGGGTGTCAGAAATGAGGCCAGCACGTCCATCAGTCACTGTGTTATTCAGTGGCAGTTTTAAAACACACATGCCCATCGTATAGAGAGTATACATGGTTTGACATCCATGAGTGAGTTGCGCTGTCCATTCATTGTCGGTAAGTGTTTCAAATTCAATCCGCCAAGGGAAGGGACAGTAGGATATTTTTTGGCTGATCTATTGTATGTAGAACTACGACACAACGCAACAGGTGGTGACGAGCTGTCACTATCGCAACTTGTGTTAACCCCGCCGGTAAAGCTAGTTGGAGCAATTAGCTGACGATAGCTGAGTTTCCATTAGTCGTCAGACACACAGCAGGTGTGAAAATCTGCTGGGAGGTCAGACCGTCACAAATTCGACAGTTTTCTAACATCCAACGGCGTAATGTGGACACACGACGTAACGTTTTGCATGCCAGCAGAAATTTTTCTGTCAAGTGAAATAAGAGTTAAAAATCTTCACAAACCTCTTTACAGAGTTTCTTTGGTACGCAGTACAAAAATACAACAAAAATCTATTTCGGTGGGTGTCTAGTATGTAGAAATTCATTCGATGGTAGAAGAGTGCACTCATGCGTCCTTGGCCTTTTGTTGTATTCGACTGTGATCATGTTCAGTTTCAGAGGCTACTGCAAAATCAAGGAAAATCGGGATGATTTATTACCCAACCTGCCGAATCGCCATGAGGCGAAGAGTTTTCCGAAGTTGAAACTCCCTCCTCTTTGCTGCGCACCTCCCCATTTACTTACGTACGTACGCTGTACATACCTCTATGTATCTCATGTGTCGGTTCATTTTTGGTGTTCCTGTACATGTTTTACACAGTTCGTGCACACAAACAATAGCGGGAGGATCTGAAAAAGAACGTCGCTTTTCGACATAATGGTCATGCCGGGTATTGTACTATGTGATATGCCGTGTCCTGTCGTATTTCTTGATGGATATGTACGTACATACGTTCATTGTACATTTGTACGTACGTACAGTATGTACATGTAGCATGTACAGTACAGTCTCACATATCAGTAGATAGATAAGGGAGACAGTTTATAAAACGCCAACCTTGATTGTTACTTGTCTATGAATAAACCATACAGTGGCAGTTCATACGTATGTATAGAAGCAGAGAACACATGGCAATGGCATCAATGCAGTCCTTTGAAAATGGAATGGAGCAAGGGATGAAGAACATACATAATTTCTGTGACTGTAGAAGAGGTCAGAAGTAAATTTTTGGGGCTGCCGTCCGCAGGGCAGGTCTGTGTCTGACAGTGCATTTTCACTTGCTGGCTTTTTTCAATAGGTGTCGTTTTAAGCGACACCGCGGCTTCCGCGCTGGTTCGGTCCAATACATTCCACCCGGCGCGAAAGCCGCGGTGTCGCTTAAAACGACACCTATTGAAAAACGCCGGGAAGTGAAAATGCACTGTCATCATCAAGAATGAATGCAATCAGGAAATGAAAAGCTAAAAACTCTCAGCAGCTGAATAATAATATAGTGTCTCAGTTTATCAGAGTTGTTTTTCTCACGTACAGATCACTGAGTACTAGGCGCGGACAGCTTTGCTTAAATTTAAGAATTTCTACCGGTAACGTATGTACACACATGCATTCGCACGCATGTATACAGAAGCATAGGTACGTATTGCACATGCAAATTGCATAATAGTATTATCAAGGATCCATGAACAAGAATAGAATCTTGCATGGCCTGCGCAGATCGATCCCTGACCGGAAACGTCGTCTTAGAAATAACCGATAATTTACATGCTGGATCGTACATATAAATGTACGATCGTGTATGATAATGTACGATCGTGTTTATGAATGTACGATCGTATATAAAAATGTACGATCGTACATAGAAATGTACGATCGTGCATAAAAATGTACGATCGTACATTTTTATATACGATCGTACATTTATATATACGATCGTACATTGATATGTACGATCGTACATTATTATACACGATCGTATATAAAAATGTACGATCGTATAGTTGATTATCTGCGCTCGAAAAGCGCGCGCAATCTCCAAGCACACAAGCTCGCTCTCTCTTCACAGAAACGAAAATATGGCCGAATTTTGCCTATTTGGTCATGTGCATACCTTGGCCGTTAGTAGCTGACGCCATGCTGATGGTTGGAAAGCTGAGAAGAAGCACCAAATCTTGTTGACATAGATAGCGAATGCTTATTTGATGCCAGTAGACGACAAGAGAACACGAAAATACTTTGGAAACTTCCCTTACTCTGCGGTCTGCTTGGAGATTGCGCGCGCTTTTCGAGCTCAGATAATCACCTATTTTTATGTACGATCGTATATATAAATGTACATTTTTATGTACGATCGTACATTTCTATATACGATCGTACATTTATATATACGATCATACATTTCTATTTGCGATCATACATTTCTATTCACGATCGTACATTTATATATACGATCCATCGTGTATATGATCGATCATTATTTCCTTCGGTTATTTTGAGGACGACGTTTCCGGTCAGGGATCGATCTGCGCAGGCCATGCAAGATTCTATTCTTGTTCATGGATCCTTGGTATTATCAGGATTGTACCTACACGTCAATGTCAGCCACAGACAAGAGTGGAAATGCGGACGTCAACCAAACGACGTTGCTATCAAAACTTTGCCTCAGGGAAGCGCAGGTTGATTGAAACTGTCTAAAAACCACACAGTGCCTCTGCTACCTAGGGTAAGCCTAAGGGCTTTTAGGAATGCTTTTCGTACTCGATTCCCAGGAAATTAGGCTTGAACTTATTTTTAAGTTTTATCATCGCTTTCTTAACGATTTTGTAAAACATTCCGTTGGCTGCACAGCACTTAGACTTAGTAATAGAGAATAGCGAGAGCTCTGACTGATAGCTGCTGACTGGAGTCACCATGGGCCTGGACAATTCGAAGCTGATGAAGATGAAACAGCAGCAACAGAGCGATTTCATCGACAGAGAAATTGAGAAAGAAGCGGAGTTGCTGCACACGACGGTCAAACTGCTTCTTCTCGGTATCCATGCGTTAGTGAATGCACGCCTTGTAGCCTTGTTTTGGGAGGGATCTTCTGTTTTTCCAACTTCGTTTATTATTTACTGTGATGGCGGAACAAAAAATGTCCTCCAACTATTGCACAATATTGTTTTAGTTTAATTTATATTGCCCATATTGGCCCTCCGTCCTGTATGTGTACAGTACGTACGTACAGGGTGATTTATTTCTCCTGGATGATTTTGATTGCCAATTTCAACAGGTTACCCTGCACCGATTTCGCTCGAATTTTGCCCACATATATCCGAGCGTTTACCATTTACTTGGTAAAAATTTCGAGTTAAAGTGCTGCACTGGAAGTGAGAGATACAGCAGAGAAAATGAGACCACAATATTTCAACATTTTCACCATAACCTTTGACTACTGCTAAGTTCTCCCATCAAAATTTCCGAAAACATGGCAAGTGGCATGCTGCAATTTTTTCAAATGGTAAACGGCTTTGTATTGTCTTTGTAGACCCTTTGCCCTTCTCTACAACCCCAGAAAGAATTCGAGAGTCATCAAATCAGTGGTTATGGCTCATCAGCTGAGGATGCAGCACTGATGAGGCATGAGCAGCATGATGAGGAATGAGACAATCTCCAAGCAATGTCACCAAAGCTGGAAATGCTTTTTTTGGCTGCTTAGTGCTTAGGTTCCATCTTGCTAAAACTATTTTGCCCCTAGGAAAGAGCCACTGGGCTCCAAAAAGAGTCTTTCAATCATTTAGCAGTAAAAAGTTAGTAGAAACAGCTCGAAATTGCAATTTTGAAAGGAAGAGGAAATTCTGACCACCATTACAGTATTACACCTCGAAATTTTTACCAAGTAAATGATAAAACACTCGGGAATAAGTGGGCAAAGTTTGAGCAAAATCGGTGCAGGGTAACCTGTTGAAATTGGCAATCAAAATCATCCAGGAGAAATAAATCACCCTGTACTTTCTAACCAACAAAGTCATCCAGCATTATCCTCTCTTTCAGGTCCGTCAGACTGCGGTAAGACCACTCTGCTTCGACAAATGCGAATCCTAAACAAGGACGATTTTACGGAGCTGGAGCTGGCGATTTTTCGCGATCGTATTCGAGAGAACCTGTACAATTGCGTGGTAACCATCCTTGATGCGATGAAGCAATTAGGCATCAGATACGACGACCTCAGTCGAGAAGTAAGCGGCTACGGCAAGCAACGAAGGAATCGAACCCAACACACCACTCCGAGACGCAAGGACCTGCTCGGACTCCCTGACCTGACTACCCTAAGGTAGGATTTACTAAGGTATTGTAGAAAAATGATGTTAGAAATTTCAGGCAGATGCGAACGTAGTCTTTCGAGAGTTGGAGTGGCATCCGGCCAGCTTCCATGCGGCTGTGGCTATTCGGCATTTGTGGCAAGACTCTGGAGTGAAGCAATGCTTTCGCCAGCGCCACCAATACCAACTCATGGATTCTGCCCAGTAGTAAGCAAGCGATCAAGCCAACATCAGACTGGGTTTGCTTACGCAAAACTTCTTGATGTTTTGGACGGTGAAGCCTCAAAGTGAAATTGTTTTGTGAGCAAGTGGCAAAATTAGTATCACTTTTTGAAAATAGATATCCAAAAAATAATTGGATATCCACCAATTCATACGTTTCGGAAAACCCAAAATTGGGATCCAATCATGGGGCAATTTCTTCTCAATGATTGCCTCGTTTTTTTGTTTTTTTCACTCTTCTCTACACAGGGGTACATAATATTTTTGATACAGTAGCATGTTAGGTACCAAGCTTCGCTTCCGGTGCTTTCAGTTTTCTTGATTCTGTGGACCGCATACTGCATCCAAAGTACATACCGACGATTCTGGACATTCTTCACTGCAGGGTGCCAACTACCCGTGTCTCCGAAGTGCGGATCAATCTGGCGGGTCTCAATTTCCGGTAACTATTGGCATTGTTTGTTGGGGTCTGTCTGTTTCGCTTTACTGGGTTTTTGAATACTCGCTAAAGTGAATCGGCAAAATTTTGCCAATTATTGGTAAATTTTTTTGCCAATTGAATGGCGTATTTTGGACACATCCACGTATTGGCATATTTTTGCCATATTTTGGAAAAACTGATATTGCCAACTGCGCTCAATCATTTTTTGCCAATTATTGGCAAGTTTTGTTTGCCAAATTAGCTTGCTCTGCGCTTTCCAAATATTGGCAATTTTTTACAATTAGGTTGGAAATAACTGCGTGTTCTTCGCTCATTGGATGAATAATTCGAGCACTTTTATACTCAAAACAAAATCAGACAACAACAGCAACAACATTGGTGCAACGACAGCAACAGCAATAGAAAACGGCACAGTTTGCACCTGGTAAATTTTCACTGTAGCAAAGGTACATAACTTTGTATGGATGGAAAGGAAACATAGCTCAGCTCAATGACCAAAAACGAGAGTGTAGCATAGCATAGTATCCTATGTACTGTATGAATGTACCTGCTGTACTACCGTATTTACCTGTGCATAGCCCCCCCTATGCATAGCCCCCCCTATGCATAGCCCCATATTGGCAAAACATAAAAAATGCCCTATGCATAGCCCCCCCCCCTATGCATAGCCCCATATGTATTGTAGGGTACCTGAACCTACCTACATAAGCTGGTAATAACCTACACATAGGCACTCCCACACCAAGCTAAGATGCCTATAAGCCTGCTTGGGTGTGTATTGTACTAGAATAACCCTGGTTTGACCTCAATAGTGGACTCTCAAAACTTGTTTCCCCTTTCTCCGCGTGGCCGCGCAACACCAACTCGTCGCAGCTGTGACGTCAATATCGGTGGATGAGGCAAAGTTTTCTACGCCGCTAACCTTTCTAACGTCTATAACTTCCTTGTCCCGCCATACATTTTGTCAAATTTTGTGTCATGCGATAGCCCAAAAAATTCTGCTCGTGCCCATAAGGTTTGAGACCTCTGCCCTAAAGTTGCTCATACTAAATATTGCAGAGAAAAATGGAAACTTACTACTGAAACTCTGTGTCCTTTGATCTCTCAGTGAAAGACGTGGAGGCGCGCCACTAAATCCCTTCTCCTCCAACCTGGTCAGTTGCCTCCCCGCTGTGCTTTTGTTTGAGCGAGAGAAGGAAAGGAGGAACTCAAACAACATTATGACCCCCGAACTAAAGTCGTCCCAGCCGCGTTCTGCCGTGTGTTATAAATATCTCCGGATCCAGCCATCGTAGAGCAAAGCGGTTAAAAATCTCTCGATAACTTTTAGCGGGATTGAAATTAAAAAAACCGCATGCGTCTACGTGCCCTCTGTGTCGAGAAATCGCCAAATTCCTTAAGTATGAAAAATGTCCACTTTTTTTCGATTATTCAACATAAACGAACAATGCCGCCAAAACTTTTTCATCAAAGTAGCCTATCCTATGTAAAATTTGGCGTAGATTTCAAAAATAGTATCGTTGATCCAAAAAATTTAACCCCTACCCAAAAATTGTCAAAAATATACAAATTTTGCAAAATTATATACTAGGGGTTAAATTTTTTTGAAACACCGATACTATTTTTGAAATCTACACCAAATTTTACATAGGGTAGGCTACTTTTAATAAAAAACTTTTTGCGGCATTGTTCATTTATGTGGAACAATCGGAAAAAGTGTACCTTTTCAGTACATTTTTCATACTTAAGGAATTTGGCGATTTCTCGACACAGAGGGCTCGTAGACGCATGCGGTTTTTTTTATTTTCAATCCCGCTAAAAGTTATCGAGAGATTTTTAACCGCTTTGCTCTACGATGGCTGGATCCGGAGATATTTATAACACACGGCAGAACGCGGCTGGGACGACTTTATGTACGCCGACCCACAGTAGATTTTCTTGTGTGTAGGTATGTATGCATACGTACAGTACTTACATATTATGTACTACATGTCTGTTTCCTCTCTTGTGCTAGCTCCTTTACAGTCGTCGCTTTCAGAATAGTTCTGCCATCCGAAAAGCTCTTTACTTCAATAAGCCGAGGCGCCCTCCCATCCGTGAACGTTGCATATCCGTCCGGCGATGCTGCCAGAAACCCATAGCCAGGCTCCATGCATACATAGGCTCCTTTCGCCTCCACTGTTGCGCTTTCTCGCTGCTCATACTGCGCGATTACAGTAGACTCATTTCGTTTGCCGTGCTGAACGCATGCAAGCTTGCTCAGATCAGAATAAAGCATTCGACGAAGCGTTGCATCCGGGGCTGTTTTTGACTGTAGGCGGTAGATTGGGCCGAAATTTGATGCAGTCAGTCTTTGCCTGCGAATGCAGTACCGATGTTGCGTTGTGCTCTGTCCGCGCGAAAACTCTTCTGCCTGCTCTTGCTGCTGTTTTGTCACCGTCTGAGAAGCAGCAATGGTTGATAAGTCTGCGAGATTCAATGTTGACGTGTCACAGTCAGGGCGGGCAGTAACAACAGGCTGCTCGAATTGGCTTGGTGAAAAACTATCGATATCGGTATCGGTATCGATTTCTCCAAAAATTCACTATCGTCGCATCTCTACTTCTGTGTGAAGATAACTATTCGAACATTTTTCGGCGCAACAGTAGTTGTTTGACTTTGAGCGTCTTCCTGGCTTTTCGTCGTTTTGGTTAGGGGTCTGCCTGCAGAAGTTTTTCGGCTGACATTTTTCTTTACGGCTGGGCGAGGAAAAAGAAGGGGCCAACTTTCGCTTTCCTTCCAAGACAGAAAGGCATCGCTCGCACGCGGGGGTTAATGACCAGCAGGGACAGCAGGCGGTCACTCTCATTCACTCGCATGGCACGCACAACACACCCTCATACTATCCCTCTTCCACCGATGTCTACGTCACAGTCCTTGCGGAGGGGGCAGAAAACCTACTTCGTATTTTCGTTTTGAGAGTCCACTATTATGCCCTAAAACACGTGCTTTTGGCCTAAAAAATATGCCTCTGCGCACCTCTCAAAAACATAAAAAATGTCCTATGCATATCCCCCCTATGCATAGCCCCCCCCTATGCATAGCCCCATATAGGACCTCTCAATTTTTGCATAGCCCCGGGGCTATGCACAGGTAAATACGGTATAGGTACCTATCTATAGTGTTTTAGTCTGAACAGCTATGTAGAACCTAATACAGCATCGTAGTACCTTTTTGAGTTACGAGTACGCTTTGTAGTTCATTCAATCCTCCGCCACCTAAGCCTCCGCCACCTACGCCTAAGCCTCAATTCTTCGCTTATGATCTTGTTGAACGTTTATTTCACCTGAGCAATTGCAGCCTTTGAAGAGCAGCCATAGGAGATGCCACTAAAACAAGAAAAGAACAAATAGACCTTCCAGTATACGATCTATTGGTATGATGGTAGGTCCGACTTTTCATGCGTTTTGCGAAAGGAAAGGCTGACTGACTAACAGTACATGCACACATATTTACGTACTGGCTATATTACAATTCTGTGGTATCGATCGAATCGAGTACCCAACAGTATTACCATACTTACCTGATAAACTCGATCACTTTGATAGATAATCGACATTGAAGGCCAAGAATTGAGTGGAAAAGGGCGGCTGCAATGGCATCGAGAATAGGAGTGGGAATGATGCCTTCTTCCTGTCCAGGATGATCCATGATTGCTGAAATTCAGCTGGCCGCAGCCACTTCGATGCACTGTCTGAGAAAGCGAGAATCATCGGTTGTTTGATGCCATCTTCCTTCTCCAGCTTTTTCATGTGATCGGCGATACTTTTTATCTCGCTTTGAAAAATCTCGCTTGAAATTTGAAAATTTGAATTTTTTTCCAATTAGTTGGCAATCGGAATCATTTTGCCAATTAGGCTGTCCAATAATTGGCAAATTTTTTCAAATTATAGTCCAAGGGTTAGCCTTGCCAAATGAATTGGCAAGACCAGTTTGCCAATTCATCTTAGCGAGTAAGTGGCAGAGAGAGTGCATGTGCATTACACAACAAGAATGAACGTAGATTGACGTGTTTGCTGTTGTTTTTCAAAGAGTTGTGGACGTCGGTGGACAGAAGAGCCAGCGTCGGAAATGGATTCAATGCTTCAGCGATATCAACTGTATCATCTACGTCGCATCACTCAGCGAATACGATCAAGTTCTGGAAGAAGACGATGAAACTGTAAACATTTACATGCAATGTCTAATATCTGTACTAATTCTTCTCTTCCTCATCTGGCATGTAGTATACTGTACGTATGTACAGAGTGTCTCATAATAAACCGTCCACCTTTCCGTGCATGTAACTCTGGAACCACATCTTAGATTTTCATGCGGTTTTTTGTGTTTTGTAGCCAAGGCTTTAATAAGTAAGTATACAAAATTTCAACTATGTGGTCCACATACTTTGGAGACTACGACGGTTTGAATCTCGAAGCTCAAAATCGACGTTTTCCTTTACTATGGAGAAAATATCGGTTTTGGTTTTCAAGATACCCTGTTTCATGCGTTTCCTATGCTGGCACTGGGGATATTGCATAAGATACACATTTTCTAGCATTTTGGGACATCTTTCTTCATTACGAGGCTAATTTTATTATGAATCATGCACAGAATTACCCCTAAATCGGCACTACCAGTTCGAAAAACCTTGTTTTTGACCGCTGGAGGAAAAAGGTGTTTGAGCAGCTTCCACTGGGCCTAGGAAGCTAAAATTTTGTACACACCTCAGTTGAAGCCTCGCCAATAAAACACAAAAAACCGCATTAAAATTTATGGTGTGGTTCCAGAGTTACATGCACGGGAAGGTGGACGGTTTATTATGAGACCAGTGGAGAAGTGCTCCTAAGGAGCACGAAAGAAGTGAGCGAGAGGCTCACTAGCCTGCAGATGCTTATGGGGTTGACGGCGCAGAAACCAGAAGGTTCCAACCGCCCATTGCTGCTGAAACTTGCTACCCCTCCGAGTTGACAGCCTCTCGCACAATCTGCTGCCCTCCAAATGGTGCGGGCATACTTTTGCCCAATCCCAATCATGGCAAACAAAACTCTTCAATGACCTTTGTTGCCTCTTGCCTGCTTCTGTACATGCCTGATCCATGCAGTGTTATGAATAAATATGTGCATATGTATTGTACGTATGTTTATTCTTTCTCGCATGTGCATTCGCATGTAGTACATACCCATTCAATAATGGCTTCCAATATGACCAGCCGTATCACACGTTTCTTGCCAAATAGAAGGTGAGAGGTCCACCTGGGTTCGATTTTCTCATTCAAAATATCGGCTTTGGAATCAGAAGTTATAACTTGCTGTTGTTCAGGATAAACAGGAAAAGCGATAAGACCTGAAATCTTTACTGGTATGTAAGTAAGTGTATGTATGTTCTACTTTTGAGGAAACATCACATTTTTTTGTCTTTGAACTATGCTAAAGGATCTTTGTTGCACCATATTATGTACCAGCATGTACATGTTTACGTACATACATATAATATATGGTTTTGGTCCTGCGTTTTGCATGCGATCAGGCATACAGAAGCAGGCGAGAGGCAACAAAGGTCATTGAAGAGTTTTGTTTGCCATGATTGGGATTGGGCAAAAGTATGCCCGCACCATTTGGACGGCAGCAGATTGTGCGAGAGGCTGTCAACTCGGAGGGGTAGCAAGTTTCAGCAGCAATGGGCGGTTGGAACCTTCTGGTTTCTGCGCCGTCAACCCCATAAGCATCTGCAGGCTAGTGAGCCTCTCGCTCACTTCTTTCGTGCTCCTTAGGAGCACTTCTCCACTGGTTCCTGCCACGTCTACTTGAAATGTGAGAAGTATATAGGATACAAGCATGTAAAAATGGTTCCCAGTCGATTTAAATACATGCATACAAATCTTTTAAAAAACTGAGCTCGAGTTGACGAGATGTGCTAGCGGAACCTTGAGATACATTTTACGTACATTAGGGGATATACAGGCTGTTTCATTTGTTATGTCACCTCAAAAATGCTAATAACTTCTGTTTTAATGAAGGGAATTCAACCAAATTTTTTTTATTTGAATCCTGAAAATTTAGGAAACAAGCATGCAAAATTTCATTAACGTACTTGCACTATTAACGAAGAAACAAGCGACGCCATTTCAGGTCCTATTTTTCGAAGTGCCCGCCTCCGCTCTTCAGCACTTGTGCAGCCGTCTTCAAAACTCTGGAAAATACTCTTTTCAAGCATGTTCATAGGGATGGCGGCAATGTTCCCTCAATTTTTAGGCATTGTAAGCAGAAGAAGATCCGAATGGATGCTTGAATTGAGGGGAACAGCACATCTTCTCCCATGTGGACTTCGAAAATCGAGCGCTTTTCACGTCACTGCCGATTTTGACCTCAATGTTTGAGGCTACATAATTCCCTTCGTACTTTAGATTCAGCCATGAAATTTTGCATGCTCGTTTCCTAAATTTTCAGGATTCTAATAAAAACAGTTTGGTCGAAATCCCTTCATTAAAACAGAAGTTATTAGCATTTTTGAGGTGACATAACAAATGAAACAGCCTGTACCTTACGTGGGCATTTTTATGTTTTTGAGAGCCTTATGTGAATGTGCATAACAAATGCATACAAATCTTTGAAAAACCAAGCTCGAGTTGACGAGATGTGCTAGTGGAACCTCGAGACATTACATGGACCATTTTTATGTTTTTGAGAGGAGATTGAGTCTGTCAATGTGCATAACCATGCAATGCAATTCTTTAAGGTCTCACACGATAGTTTCGGAGCCAACTTTGAGGCTTCGTCGTAGCCGTTGTACGCAAGATAAAAGTGATCCGTCATAATGTGAATAAAGAACAACCCTTCCTCTACACATACATTAAACTGCAGCGCCAAAGCTCCTGTATTCGGCGCAGTACGACACACCAAAGAACACCATAAAAACCTGCGATTTGGGTGTTCCGAAGGAACCACTGGGTATTTTTCAACACCAGGCATACCGTTGAACGCGTCTTTACGAGAGGAATCGATCAGTACCTACGGCGCCTCTCTACGTTGCCTCTACGCCAAGTCATTAAAAAACCTGTTTGAAAAAGTTAGCGTTTCAATCAGGAATAGCGCTACAAATAGACTGTTTCAAGAGGCGCTATATGGCGCGTCAAAGAGATCGTGTAACAAGCTATCCATCAGTATCTTGATCTCCTCTCAACTCGCTTTCGTTTGCTCAGGAGAGAGCTGGACTGCATTTATATAGTTGTCCATGCATATGTACATAGACGACCGCAAACAAGCGACCAGAGCGCGGCCCGCGGGCTGGAGTGGAAACAGCGAACTGAAACGAAGAAGACGGATGAAAACAACTGGAATTTGGATTGTACGAGTAAGAGTTGTACGCATACACGCAGTAGTCTATATGTGCTGGTAGTCTAGGAGTCCACGGCTCAGAGAACTATTGTGTGAGACCTTAAAAATAAACCGAGCTCGAGTTGACAAGATGCGTTAGTTGAACTTCGAGATACATCATAATTACATGGGACATTTCTTTGTTTTTGAGTGGAATTGAGCCTACGTGAATTTGACTAGACTATGTGAATCAGGTATGAGCGAGGATGTGGTTAGTAAGAAATGCAAGAAATAGGTAGACCTTGTCAAGATGAATTGAATGGTATATCACGTGACTACATTTAGCCATTTTTTGTTTTATTTTGTGTCTATGTAAATACATTTGAACTATGTGAATCAGGCATATTGGATACAAGCATGTAGAAATTATTTCCAACTGATAGATCTGTGCAAAGATGAATCGAATGGTATATATCACATGCCTACAAATCGCCAAACTGAAGACAATAACACCTTTTTGCTTTTTTACTATGTGAATCAGGCATGAGCATGTCGCAGTGGGCAGCGATCGATAGATCTTTTGAAGATGAATCGAATGGTATCCCATATGCCTACATTTAGCTAATTTTTGTTTTGTTTTATATGTATGTATGTGAATAACTAAAAGCTATGTGAATCAGGCATATTGGAAATAGGAGCATGTAGAAATTGTTTCCAATAGATAGATCTTGCTTAGACGAATCGAATGGTATGTCACAAGCCTACAAGTCATCAACTTTGGAAAAATAGCACCTTTTTGCGACTTTCGCCTATGTGAATGCATTTTTTACTATGTGAATCAGGCATGAGCCTGTCGCAGTGGACAGCGATCGATAGATCTTTTGAAGATGAATCGAATGGTATGCTATATGTGGCCTCTAAAGTGCGGCACGCACTCATTTTAGCTGTCTGTCGCATCCTTAAGTATTGCTAAAACCAAACATAAAAAACAGCCAACTTTGACAGCTCATAACTCGAGAACCAAAGCGAATTTTAAAAATCTAAAAAAATTCGTATCGAGAGTAGAGTGAGATCTATCTTTTGGTATACCTACCAGTCAGATCTGAAAAAAATCCAGGGAGGAGTATGCGTTGGCAACTTTGCAACTATTTTTACCACAAAATCGGAATTTTAAGGGTGTCAGAGGCCTTAAACGCAAAAAGTGCTCGGACCACTTTGCCAAGATCTTTACATTTCCCATCTTTTAAAAAAAAACCGAGCTCGATCCCTCGACTCGTTGAAAAGTTATGGAGGTCACAAATTTTCAGTATATAAGCTGTCCTCATCTTTCAAAAATAGGGTTTCGCCTGTAGCGCCCTAACCAGTAGGCCTATCGAGCTGAAATTTTGCCAGTAGATACGTACCCATAGGGGGAATCTTCATATAAAATTTCAGCTCAATCCGCCTATTGGCTCGGGAGTTATGAGCAAATGTGTGTTTTCATTTCCGTCACTCCTATTTACACATGACTAAGTAAGGTGGGACGCGGCGGAGCTTCGTTCGTGAGCCTCTCGAGGTTCCGCTATCGCGTCTACCTTGATACTTTCGATACATACATACTACTAGTATTTCGACACTAATCTTTCGTGATCGTCAAGCCAAGATGCTAGTTTAGTTAGCTGGCACAGTAACCTCACGTCTTCCCAGAAACCTTTGTGCCCACTAAATCGTTTCTAATCGCTTTTTGAAGAGCTGTCGTCATTTTCGTTGCTAAGGAAACTTCGAGTTTGAAATTCGAATCTGCAGCAGCCACCAGCTGCATGATATTTCCTGCTCAAGTATTTGTACCCGACAAAAATAATCAATTATAGATGCACCATATTGTTGTTCTACCCTAGAATAATATTCAAACCTTTCTTGTAAAAAGCGTGGCCGTGCAAACATAAGGACAGTAATACAGAATGTAGAATAAATACTATGTACCTGCTGCACTGCACCTGCACCAAACAGCCAGCAACAAACGAGGCCGATTTTGTGCGGCTGGACTCATTACGATAGACCAATTTATTTCTTTGGTCGTCCCTCTTCCGACAAAATGGGCAATGGCAATGTGAAAGCAAAGAAGAAACAGAGCGAGAAAGAAAATCATTATCGGCATGAAGAAATCGAGCGGGAACTCGAGAAGGAGCGCATCGATATTTTGACCAGCGTCAAAATTCTACTTCTTGGTAAGAGGATCGGACAAGACAGACGGTTACATAATTTCACGACCCTGTTTGATTTTTTCCACAACCTCTGTTTTAATAGGTCCGATGGACTGTGGCAAAAGCACACTGTTGAAGCAAATGCGGTAAGATCTGACAGAATTCGAATCTGGTATCGTTTTAGTATACTTTTGTAGAAATTCGAAAATAAAAATTGGCACAAAATAAAAAGTTTTTGCAGAATCCTAAACAACAAATTTTTCTCGGAAGAAGAGTTGCTCTTTCAGCGACAGTTGATCCGAAGCAATGTGATCAACTGCATGGTCGCCATTGTAAAAGCCATGCCAGAATTGGGCATCAAATATGACGATGCCAGTCGAGAGGTACGGTACATAGGCCTACTGTACGTACACACAGTCTAAGAAAATACCACCGCCGCCATATTATTCCGCATGTTCATTTTGCTACCTTAGCTTGAGATGTTTTGAGAGTTAGGTAGGTGTGCGTTTGCGGATTATTAGGCGGATGCGAACGAAATTTTGGCGTGGCTCCGGTCGGGTGAAGAACGACGACAACCCAGCTATCACGTGGCACGGGCCGTCAAACGACTGTGGAGGGACGCGGGAGTTCAGCATTGTTTCCAGCGTAGAAACGAGTACCAACTCATGGAGAACACCCAATAGTATAGTACAATACAACCCATTTTCGTGGAACAATCAACGTACCGCTAATGACCAGGCTCATTCACATCAGACACATGATGCGCTGAGCGTACGCTCGACGTGTCCTTGGCTGGAAATAGGTTTGTACGGTTTACACGCTGTTCGTACTTTCGCCTGTCCGTACTTTGCCATTTCGTACTCATGCGTTTCGTACTTTTCCAAGTTGGTACAATTTCCACCTGGTACAGTACCCAATACGTACAATTTGCTGTTGGTACACCCCTATTTGGTACTCAAGGCACCACCGTTTCGTACTTTTTCTAGTACGTACATTTTTCGTCTGGTACACCAATTTTTTTATCAAAGTTTACGTATGAAATGCAGGTGCGTGAAACTTAACTCCTCCTATCCTCAGTGATTTCTCCGATGGGCGTCCTGACGGGCGTTTTATGGCTGTTACGACGACCATCTGATGGCCGGTCGCGTCGTTTTTTATTTTGTCATCGCTCCGCCACCAAAGCTAAGCCAAACCCTAAAGCCTAAGTCTAACCTAAGCCTAAGACCAGCCCTAAGCCTTACCCTCATCTAAGCCAAAGCCTAGCACCAACCCTAAGCCTCAGCCAGCCTAAGCCTAACACCAACCCTAAGTCTAAGCCAGCCTAAGCCTAACGCCAACCCTAAGCCTAAGCCAGCCTAACACTCAGCATAAGCCTAATCAGTTACATTTTGACAAAGTGGCCAAATTCGGCCTTCAACGAAATAAAATAACCAGCAACGGAAGTACCCGCAACGAAAAGTTTTCAGGACCAAATTACCAGAAAATAGCTGCAACGAAACGTCCACAACGAAAAAAATCGCAGCAAAAATTTATACGTTACGTACGTACCGCCTTTTGTACCAACTGATAAGTGTACAAAGTGGAAAAAGTACGATATGGAAAATGTACGAAATGCAATTTCCAGTTTTGGATTCAATTTTCTTGCGTACGTAATGAACAAAGTACGAAGTGGCTACTGGGCCAACCTAGAAAAGTACGAAATGGTGAAAGTACTAATGTCAGAGTACCAAGTGGATTTTGTACGAACAGCGCGCATACCGTTTGTACAGATATGCAAAGGCTTGGACAGCCATGGATACGCCGACCCAACATACTGTACATATGTACAGGGTGTAGCACACTTTTAGCTTTCTGGAGAATTTTGAGCGTCTCTGCCAAATCGACTACTCCCCTACCAATGACGACATTCTACGCAGTCGAGTCAGCACATCCGGAATCTCAGAAATCAAGTTCAGCATGGGAGAGATTCAATTTAGGTCTCACACCAAACGTGCCCTAGTGATTGTGTTTACAGTAGTAGTGTACACTAATGTACATACATACCCCGAGGAGGTACCTACCTATGTATGTACATTACATACAGACTCCGGTGAAGGCATAGTGAGGGTAATGGAATGTACGACGCCTTTAGCTAAACTTGGACTCACACAATGGGATACATACCTTATGTAAACTGGACTTCTGTTGTAGAGTGATGGACGTTGGTGGACAGAGAAGTGAGCGACGCAAGTGGATTCAGTGCTTTAATGATGTCAACAGCATACTTTACATCGCCTCTTTGAGCGAGTATAATCAAAAGCTCATTGAGGATAATGAAACAGTAAGCAAAGCAAGCTACTATTGTACAGTACCGTATTTTTGGGTGTATAGCCCCGGGGCTATACAAAAATCGAGAGGTCTGATGGGGGGTTATACACTGGGGGATATACAATGGGGGGATATACACTGGGCAAAATTTATGTTTTTGAGAGGTGTGTAGGGGCATGTTTTTATGGTCAAAAGTATGTGTTTTAGGGCATAATCGCGGTCAAAACAGGGTTATTCTAGTACAAGACATGCTCAACTAAGCTTTAAGCTTAGTAGCTTGGTGGTAGGCATAGGCATAGTAGGCTTGGTGGTAGGCATAGCTAGGCATAGTAGCTTGGTGTAGGAGTAGCTATAGTTAGCTTATGACCAGCTTACATAGGTAGGCTAGGTACCTTCCAGTACATGGGGGTTATACACCAGGGGGGGGGGGTATACACTGGGCAAAATTTATGTTTTGCCATGGGGGTTATACACTGGGGGGATATACAATGGGGGGATATACACCCAAAAATACGGTACATGTGTACATGCCAAAAACAATGGTGTTGGTACACACCAATGCATGAATGAACTTGATATTGCTAAACTTGAATATTGCATGCTTTCAGAATCGAATGCATGAGACTTTACGTCTGTACGGTTGGATCGTGAACCATAGCATGTTCCAGCGAACGCAAATCCTGCTATTTTTGAACAAGAAAGATGTATTCTTCGGCAAGATCAAGCAGTATCCGCTTATTATAGCATTTCCCCACTACAAAGGTGCGGTACTGTACTTACTGTAGGTTAGCGGGTTAGGCTATAGGCTAAAAAAATCCCGTGTGGAAAGTAACATTTCTTTAGTTACTTTTGCTACGAAGCAATTATGCTAGTATTTCCGGATTAAAAATCTATTTTTGTTCCGTCCATAAGCCATGCCATGAGCATTTTCTCCATTGCCATTTGGATTTCTTGTCCACATTTTTCACTTCTTCTATACCATACTTGTTACTTTTACAGTTCACGTTCCCCATTTAGGTTCACGAGATGCAACGGCCAGTTTGGAATTTATCAAACGCCAGTTTTTGCTGGAGACGGAGCAAGTTAAGCGGTCCGTCTTCATCCACGAGACCTGTGCCACGGACACACAACAGATGAAAGTCGTCATGGACAGTACAGTAGCCATGATCATCAACGAAAACTCTAAACACACCGGACTACTCTAGCAAAGTGTACTGCACCAAATTGTATACGTATACGTACCGCATGGTTTTAGTTCGCCACGAGTGTCGAATAAACAAAACAGTACTATTCCGCGCAAAACGAACATCGGTCGTGACAATAAATAATAAAGTTTTTGAAAGCAAGCTAAGACATGCATTGGATACTACACATACGATGTACAGTACTACATGTTTGCAAAATTCATTCACGACTACACGGAGGTAGCTGCATTCTTAAAAGGGCTGACAAGAAGTAAACTGTAAATCATACATTCTAGATTTTATCAATTACGTTTAGTACAGTGTCGCTATCGCTCCATCACTCTTCATTTTCGCTCCATTTTCTGTTGTTTCCGGTGAAAGTTTCGAGTTTCGGAATTTTCTATAAAAGCGTCAGCCTTATTCAGTCAGTCAGTCTTATTTATGTATGCTTTATGCATGTTTGCTTGCTTTACGTATGTATGTAATGTATGCTTGCTCGATGAAAGAGCACTACATACGTACTGTGACAACTGCCGTACTGTAGGGTAAAATCGGTCGTCAAGTAGGAAAGTTTCCTGTCCAAAATATGTACGTAACTAAGGACAGTGTCCGTAAGCCTATATCGTACATTTCTCCATCGAATGCCACGTCATTGTTGTGAAGCTTTGATGAAGCTTTCCAATCATCTGAACTGCTGTCTTTCTTGCCGAAGAGTTTTTCCACCTCTTCTAACGGCGTGCCTTTCGTTTCGGGCAGAACGAAGAAGAAGAGAACGAAGGCGACACAAGTGATACCGGCATAGAGAAAAAACGCACCTGTCGCATGAACAGACACTATATAATAACACGTGGCATCGCATGTTTGGGATGAGAGTGACAAATACATACACTATACAGTATGCCTACAGAAGCAAAGCAATCAAGCTTTGCTGACGTAGGATCACTCCATTACTATTGATGGAATGAATGAGGGTAGGAGGTCAGATGATTATCATTGCAAGGATATCCAAAGGAAAGGGAAGTTATCAAATCCAAAAGATATAGAGCAGGATGGCATTCGGCTACCTCTCTTGTCCTCAGAGGAAGACTAGCAAAAGCAGACATCTCCGCCTAGACAAGAGCTTCTTTTCTTACCGTATTTTGTGATGCTTTCTGTGAGAGTGAGGAACGTCTGCGAAATGAGCAGGTTCATGGCCCAGTTGCAGAAAGTTGCCGCGGCGATTCCCGTACTGCGCGCCCAATAGGGATAAATTTCCGAGTTGATTACCCAGGCCATGGGAGCCGCACCTTTTAAAAAATAAACAAGTTTCAGCTTCCTAGAGCACGAAGCGGCACCTCGCTCAATAAACTCGCAATGCATAACCCAATACATCATGTGACCATTGACAGTGTAGAGTGACAATAATTATTTTATGTGCTCTCACCTGATGCAAAGCTCAGCAGGTAGCACACCATGCCCAAAATTGGCATCCATGAAAATTTTGACGGGCAAAAATTCCATGCCCAAATGAAATGACCGGGTCTCAGCTGAATATTGGTCTTGTTGTGACATGGTCCCACTTCTGCGAAACTGCTATCTCCCAGTTTTGAAGGCAAACACCAACCGTAGCGGTCGTTCTGGGTGTGATTCTTAGGAAAGCAAAAACCGCATGTTTCCATTGTGACACAGTTGTCACAGTTGCTGAAAGTAGGTAAAAAATCAAGATACAGTATGTATGGGAACAACAAAAATATCCCTTTGCGGCGGCAAGATTTTTTTTCCGATTTTAAAGTACAACTAGAATTCCTGAAACGCAAAAATTTCGTTTTCAAAAGTACAACGACGTTGTACTTTTGGGCACCTCGGAAGTACAACTTCAGCTGTCACTCAGCCTGAACAGGAAAAAGTACAACTTAATTGTACTTTACAGGGTTCATACCAAGAAGGCCTCAGTCGTTTTCAAGACATTTTAAAGACACATTTAGTAGGGAAGTAAATAGCCCCAGCCGCCGGAGGCCAATGGGGGTCTGGGGGCGAAGCCCCCAGCGGGGGTCCAGGGGGCAGAGCCTCCTGGTCCCGCCGAAGGCGAAATTTTTTGGAAATTCATACAAAATCCCCATAAAAATCTTGTCTAAAAATGTATCAGATAGCAAATGGATGAACCATACCGGGTGTGTATGTATAGTCATCAATCAATACTATCGGCTTTCAAAAAGATACACTACAACACCCTTCACTACTGATTACCATAATCTTGGCTATTCGATACATTATTCATATAGCACAGCCATTCATTCGACACGTTGCACGCTCACTCTCACTTTCTAGCTCACTTTGCTCAAAGACAAGAGTTTTGAGCCCAAACCGCACATATAGACCGCGCAAGGAAAAATTCTTCACTGCACACAGAGCGCTAAAAAAATTTTTTTGTATCCACTTGCACGCAACTGAGAAAAAAATTGCTCAATTTTTCAAGACACTCATCAGTTTTAAAGACATTTTCAAGACAATCAAGACACTTTTCACATTTAAAGACAATTTCGAGACGTTCGAGACATTCAAGACACGGTATGAACCCTGACTTTATTACGAAAGGAGTAGAGTTCAACTATGTAGGTTGAAAGTTTTTAGATTTTCCTCAAAAAGCTACAGTAATCCCATATAGTAGAAATCGTAATTTTGCATTTTTTTCTGTGTCTAATTGCAGTTTAGGGTAGCATAGCATGCAGGTTGTGTTTGTGTTTGGTTTACGTGTATTGTAAGTTATCATTTACCAAATTACTTGATCTTACACTGACTTAATAAAATATAGCAAACCTGAGCACAAGTCAGCACTAGCTCACAAGCTCACTTAACACTAGCTCACACTTCATGAAACACGATTACTTGAAAGCTAAAAATACAAGCTCATAGCACAAGCTCACACTACATGAAACACATGCTCTTGAAAGTTTATAGTAAAGGAAGGCATAAATTAGCTCAAGCTTGCACTAGCTCACACTGCATGACACACGTTTTCATATTTTTTTTCACTGAATCGATTGACATGCGTTCATTGGCCTTGTGTAATACCCATTTCAAGCACATAATCAAGCTTCTTATTGAGATTTGACTTGACTTGTGAAACCTGAAGTTGTTAGTCAAATCTATAAGTTGTTGCAAGTACGGTTTTGCCAATGCGAACTGTTTGAAAGAAAACTGCACATGTTTACACTAATCCTATTCAATCATTTCGTTTTGTTTCGTTTCTCTGTCTTTCTTTTTGTTTGCCGCGAAAAAAATTTAAATTGCAATACAGATCGGGTCCCGCCACGAATTCAATAACTACCTCCCAATATTGGTCAAATTTAGTTGTACTTTTCAACCTTCTATCTAAAAGTTCATCTACAATGGAGGCTGACCGCCCTCCAAATCTAGTTGTACTCCACCTAATTTGGGGGTCTACAAAAGTACAACGAGGTTGTACTTTTGAGGGGTCCAAAAGTACAAGTAGTTGTACTTTTGCAAGCGCGAAATAGACACCGTGAAAAAAACTGGTCCCTAAAGGGACCAGTACCGCCGCAAAGGGTTATTGCAACTTCTAT
>JASAMW010001567.1:0-18205 GCA_030247985.1 Epsilonema sp. ZAB3_2 | reverse complement strand
GATTTTCATGCGGCTTCTTTTATTTTGTAGCCAAGGCTTCAACGCAGGTGTGTACAAAATTACCCACATTCTCTGCGGGGGTGCTTTTATTATGCTGGTTCTTTCATAGACAACTTTATAGCAGGGCAATACAAACCAGATCAGCCAAGGAAAGGAACTTTTGACCGCCTACTTACTTTTGCAGAAGTACTGTATATCTGATTTGCATGTACTGCACGCACACTGTACATACGTACGAGAGGGGAGCGCTGTATTTTCATCTTCCCCAGCTCCCTACCCAATGAGATACGTAGCTGTTGCGACATTATCCATTTCTTCAGCTGCCGATTATCTTGTGTGAGGTGTGACCGTAAGGTGGCCCCTATTTCTTGCTTTACGATGTCAAAAATCTTTTTTGATGAGGTTCACGGGAATCGCTATTATTCTCAAACGGTAAGGCGCAGAGCAATCATGCAAACACTACCCTGCAGCCCTTGAATTATGCTACATTAGAAGCAAACCCGTTTTCATTATAAAGTCTGCTTTTTAGAGTTATTGATGATGAAAAACGAAGACGCAAGTGCGAACAAAAGTTACGTACATATACTGTATGTACGTACGTACACAGTAGTAAAACGTGCTGATCTGACCCTTAGTAGCGGAAGGGCACAGACCGACAGACCTATCCTCTTTTCTATCCCCATTCTGACGTCACGGGTCCGCTCAAACAGGGCCCTCTTTTCTGAGCGAAGGGAGGGAGCGAGAATTTTGAAAGGGCACTATTAAGAGGGGGATAAAAGTTGCGCGCGAGTGAGCACGTGCACCATAAATCGGATTAGTCCGCCATCTGAAGCATCAATAAACTTTCTGCCCCAACTTTTTCTTGAGTACGTAGTTATGTACACACAACACAAACGGCTTTTCTTTTGCAGCAGGCAAGCAAAACACTAGCGCACGCAAGCACTTGGTGAGCCACATGGACGGACAATGCACACTATAGTCTGCCAAAAGAAAAAAGCAGATTTTTTCGAGGCACGGAATCATCAGAATCGGAATCTGTTATCTTTGTGAGCGTGATGCCACCGGTACATTGCAGGCTGGAGCATGGTTCCTACCGTATTCCTATCACAGTGCGACAAGAAATCAAGCGTTTGAGCGAGGAAGAATACTGCAGCAAGCCCGAAATTGTTCGTCGACTCTCTAATACTGCATATCCTGTCCATTTGAACGGAGTCAAACGATTGTTAGCTCGCGCAAAGAAGAGGGGTCATATTTTCAACGCTCAGGTTTCTGGTCGGCCGAAGCTTTTGAACAAGAAGATTGTAACCTACGTCGACAAGGAAACGGAGAAGGACACTGAATTGGAAGCGGAAGCTTTGGCGAAACGAATCACAGACAAATTTGGCATATCCATTTCTCCGCGAACTGTGCTAAAATATCGACAGGATCTGGGCTGGGTCTATGAGAAGACTCGGTACTGTCAATTCATCAGGGAGGTCAACAAGGAAAAGCGGGTTCGCTGGTGTACAGAGCAACTGGAAAGCGGCGAAAACTTCCGCCGATTTATCCCAATACATCTTTTGTGGGATTTATAGATCCCACCCATTTATACTCCGGTTCAGTACTTGTCACTGAACCGGACTGAGGAAAACTCGATTTTGGAATGTCGTCTCTGTTTCTTTGGTCCGGTTCAAAAATCAGTCCGGTTCAAATTTTTTTTGAACCAGACTAGGTGTTTTTTAAACCGTACCCACGTGACATTTTACGGTTCAGGACACTCCGGTTCAGAGGCTCTCAGCGCCCAACCGGACTGCTGGAGCATTTTTTGAACCGGACTAAATTTTTTTGAACCGGACTCAATTTTCCCTTGAACCGGACTAAATTTTCTGCTGAACCGCACTCGAGCAACTTTGAACCGGACTAAATTTTCTGCTGAACCGGACTAACTTTGTCGCTGAACCAGACTGAATGTTTGCCTGAACCGGACTGAATTTTGAGCTGAACCGTACTGAATGTTGGCCTGAACCAGACTGAATGTACAACTGAACCAGACTGAATTTCGAGCGAACCGTACTGTGTGCACAATCGAATTGTCTATACTTTTGTATGCCGTTGTTGAACCGTAGTAGTTGAACCAGACTGAAATCACTGCGTTATTAAATGCGTTAAATGGGAGTATGTGGACTTGGTGCAACCACTGGGTGTCTCCTACTACTCTGCTGGTTACAGGGGAGGTAAGCTCTCTTGAGCTACACTTGTCCCTTGAGGAGAAACAAAGTTAAAAAAGGACATCTCATTAGTTGACTTGAGCGACCAAAAATTGAGTTACTCACTCCGCCAATACCGCAACTTGCGCTGGTACACAGTTTGCGCACAGTACCTGCTGCTCACGGGACATGTGAACACTCACATCATCGTCAAGCAGAGCCTAGACCCAACCGCCCACAAGAGGAGATTCAGGGTCAAGGTGAGCAAATACACCGTGAGGGTATTGATGGCAAAGCAACATCATAGTGAAGTGAGCATAACATGTTGCAGGATTCAATCCAAATGGTGGTTCGGGGACTTCTGGCCTGTGGACTAGGTGGATTCAAGCCAGACCAGCCAATGGTGGAACGAGGGGGTTTGGAGCTGCAACATCAGCCGGTCTTCCAGGGCGACCAAAAACACCGCTGTTATCTGTGCCACGTCATCTACAAGCGTGAAAGGCGCACGCATCTATGGTGTGTCACGTGTGAAAAAGGCTTGTGCCAGGAGCATTTCGAGTTGTATCACCGTAGCACCCTTAGCCAAGAACCAGCAGCAGCCTCCGCCCAAAGTGCAAGCAGTGAAGGCGACAGCAACTACCTGGACTTGTCAGTCTGAGAGAGACTTTGCCAGAAAGAACTAACGATCACGCCTAACTTTCATACTTCTCATGAACATGTGTGTTTCTGTCAGCGACAATGTGTTGTTGGGTAGGATTTGGTGGTGTTGTCTTGTGAAGCAAACAGTAGCAGGAAAAAAGGCAGATCTGTCACAAATGATCATGTATTGGTGTTGGGTTGGGCTTGACAGTCGGGTTCATCTAGGTAAACTTCAGTTCGGTCCACTTCTGCACTGTTCGGTTCAGTGAGATTCAGTTTGGTAGCAGTGCGGTTCTCAGTTAGGTTGAGCAGTACGGTTCAGATTTCCTCCCAGTCCGGTTCAGTTTTGCAACCAGTCCGGTTCAAGTTTCCGTTCAGTCTGGTTCAGTTGCGCAACCAGTCCGGTTCAAGTTTCCGTTCAGTCTGGTTCAGTTGCGCTCACAGTCTGGTTCAGCCTTGTTCACAGTCCGGTTCACCTAAAAAAAGCGAGGTTCACGCAGTCTGGTTCTGCTGTCCCAGCAGTCGGGTTCAGAAATCGCACTTGTCCGGTTCAAAGAACACTCCGGTTCACCACTGGGCGCTAAACGAGTCCGGTTCAGCACCCTCCAGCGCCCAACTCGACCGACTGAACAGGACTGGCATCAGCCGAAAAACGCCGAACCGGACTAGGGGTTACATCGCCGAAAAATTTTAGCGCCCGAACCGGACCAAAATACTCCGGTTCACTGAACCCGACTATTTTTTTTTCGCTGCGAACCGGAGTGTCTGAGTCCGGTTCAAAACTTCAAAAAATGTATTGGGTTATCTTCACGGACGAATCGACGATTGTACTGGAGCGGGCAAACCCTCAAAACTTCAAAATGCAGTTACACAGCCACACTTTGTAGACAGTTTGAAAAAAACCGGGCGCTGTCTATGCTTTCGCATACTTTGTGTTGCGGTCCAGCATGGACCGCCACGAAAGGTAAGGTATTGCTTTTGGCGCTAAGCCAAGAAGGAAAAGGTGAACCTTGGTGAACCGAAAAAGAAGAAACAAAAGAAAAGTGAGCGGCATGAGAAAGGCCTATCCTTTCACCGGTTCTAGCAAATGAGGTGAAGGTTTGAAAGGAAATCTGAAACAAACTGAGATTTTTGTTCTTGGCTTAGCGCCAAAAGCTATACCTTACCTTTCGTGGCGGTCCATGCTGGACCGCCACACAAAGTATGCGAAAGCATAGACAGCGCCCGGTTTTTTTCAAACTGTCTACAAAGTGTGGCTGTGTAACTGCATTTTGAAGTTTTGATGGAAGAAGAAGCGGTACAGGCGCTACTGGGACAACGTTCAATGCCTGCACCAGCGCGTCAAACATCCACAAAAGGCAAGCGAGCTACCAACCTAAGTACTGGCTTTATTATTATAATCGCAATGTCCTATTGTACTACGTAGCGTAGCTGTGTACACATGCACAATACGTATGTAAGTAGTACAAGGTATACTGTATGTAGGTAGATACTAACGTAGGTTCGTACCAATTGAAATTGAGTGTTGAATTGAATGCATGATTTACAGGTGCATGTTTGGGCTGGCGTGTCATGGAAAGGGGCGACGGCGATTGCTATCTTTGACGGCAAGCAGCGGATGGACTCCTACAACTACGCAAGAATCTTGAAGCAGTTCTATCTTCCTTTCGCCAAGTCTGCCTATGGTGGAGCAGGAGAATGCGTCCTCGCACAGGACAACGCGCCGATGCACGTTTCCCGATACACCAAGGTAAACTCACTTGAAAAAATGAGCCATTTTTGTTGCTTATCAAGTCAACTCAACTTTTTGCTTGACTACTACGAACCTACTGGTACGATGCGTATTGCGTATGCTGTTGGGGTGGGGTGGGCACTCTGGGATAATTTCGGACACCCGATTTCTTTTGGGTATGACATTTTCACTTTTCTACAAAGTCACCGCTTTGCCGCAGACTCAACCGACAGTGTGGTGAAGTGAGAAATATGCGTACAGTACATTCTCTGTCTGCCTTACTTATTTTCCCCACATTACCCTGGGCGATATTGTACCCGTATATTTTCGTCTGTTTGATGAATGAGAGAGAGGGCGGTCGTGATCCTCTTGTACGTATGGCTGCCAAAGCATGTGGGCAATATGGCATGCAACGCAGGCAGACTATAAGGGTTTTTTAGATGAGTTTTTAGCGGCCGACCGGACGGACCAAAACATAAGTGGTCCGGACCAAACAAGAAAAACACAAATTGGCCAAAGCCCTTCGCCTTCCTTGGGCCACCTGTCTGCTTTCTCACATCCCTGCGATCTTCTCTCTCCTTTCTCCTTCTCTCCCGCTCCCCCACGGTGACCCTAATCCTCTTTATGACCACTCAAGAGGGAGGAAACAAAAGCTCGTCCGTTTCATCCGATGTCTTGGGCTGGGACGAAAAAGTCCGGACCGCCGGCCCATTTTGGATCAACTAAAACGCACTAATCCTTCGGCCGGCCGGCGGTCCGGCTCTTTTTGCTCAACTAAAAAACCCTTTATAGAACAATAGAACCATTAATCCTATCCCAAGATCAGCCAGTACCGAAAGAACCCAATACACTTTGCTCCTGAAAAGAGTGTAGGGAAATTTTACCCCTCACTACTGCGCTGCAAAAACTCCTCGTTTGACATGAAAGGGGAAAATGAATAGGTGCCAAAATTCTCCTTGACTCCGAGAAGGGGGAATTCTTGTCGTGACCAGACCAAACCTTTGCCCTTCAACGTTCCTACGCATTTTACTTTGTGCACCATGAAATACACCAAGGGACATGACAACAGTACCTAGTGTAGTACCTACTGTATATTAGAGCAACAAAAAACTATGTATGTAATGTTCTACTGCATTCTGTACGTCTTTTCTAGGCGTTTTTCAAGAAGCAAGCCATCCGCACCACTGAATGGCCACCGGAATCTCCGGACCTCAATTGTACGTGACGCATCCAGCCTCCACTTTTCTAGCAGCAGTACAAATTTGGAATGGAATTATTATTTTGTTTTATATATACATGTTTTACTCTCTACTGTTTGTTTGCAGGTATTGAGTCGGTATGGAGCCAGATGAAAAACTATCTGAGGCGTCATGTGAAGCCGACAAACATGGCCGAGCTGAAGGCTGGAATCAGGAAGTTTTGGAAAGAAAAAATGACAGCGGCGCAGTGCAAACAATATGTTCGACATACAAAGAAGATGCTGCCCATTGTCATTGAAGTGAAAGGTGGTCCAACAGGAAACTAGTAGGATGGGCTATAATTGTTTTGTTTACATTACTATGCTGTACGTAATCTTATGATGCAATGACGACGGTGTACATGAAAACGTACAGTACGTACATAGGCCTACTTAGAATAAAACTTGAATGAATGAAAAATTTCTGTACTACATAATGTACATGCTTTGTTTTTCTCTTTTGAGAGATACGACAATTAGCCAAATAGTTTGCCGACAAATTCTGTTAGTGAGAGCTGACGTAAAACTTTGCCTGACTTGACTTGAACATTGAACAAAAAGACAAAGAGATGAGATAAAAGAAGCGGTGGATTGTTATGGCCACTTGACCCACTAATGCGTCGCCTTCAAGTACCTGCAAGTTACTGGCGAGTTGAGCGAGAGTAACGCGCGCGTACAATTATCCCCCCTCTCAAGATGCCGTTGAAGTACCCGCGAGTTGCTGGCGAGCAACGCGCCGGCAACGCGCCAGTTGCATGAGCGTTATTGGCAAGCCCAATAAAACGCGCGACTTACATACATATTGTACGTGTAGTCGGCATTTCCTAGATGTACGTACCGTCCTAGATGTATGTTCCTAGATGAATGTACGTACGTACACCAAGGTCCTAGATGTGTATGTACGGCATGTTCACTGCTCACTGTACGTGCGTCTCCACCATTATTCCTGTTTTCATTTGGCTTGCTTTCATTCACAGTACAACAGCAGCTGTACTGTACGTACATTGAAGTTCAAATCTTTTGTGCATACGTAGAGCCTAAGCCTAAGCCTAAGCCTAACCCTAAGCCTAAATCCAAAATTTAGCTGTATGCAGTGGGGTATGTAGTATGTACGGTATGTTCACTGCTCACTGTACGTGCGTCTCCACCGTTCCTTTTTTCATTTGGCTTGCTTTCATTCATACAACAGCAGGTGTACTGTACGTACGTTGAAGTTCCAATCTTTTGTGCATACGTTGAGCTTAAGCGTAAGCTTAAGCCTAAGCCTAAGCCTAAGCCTAAGCCTAAGCCTAAGCCTAAGCCTAAGCCTAAACCTCAGCCTAAGCCTAAGCCTAAGCCTAAGCCTTAGCCTAAGCCTAAGCCTCAGCCTAAGCCTAAGCCTAAGCCTAAATCCAAAATTTAGTTGTACGCAGTGGGGTATGTATGGTATGTTCACTGCTCACTGTACATGCGTCTCCACCAGATTCCTCTTTTCATTTGGCTTGCTTTCATTCATACAACAGCAGCTGTACTGTACGTACGTTGAAGTTCCTATCTTTTGTGCATACGTAGAGCCTAAGCCTAAGCCTAAGCCTAAGCCAAATCCTAAGCCTAAGCCTAAATCCAAAATTTAGCTGTATGCAGTGGGGTATGTAGTATGTACGGTATGTTCACTGCTCACTGTACGTGCGTCTCCACCGTTCCTTTTTTTATTTGGCTTGCCTTCATTCATACAACAGCAGGTGTACTGTATGTATACGTACGTTGAAGTTCCAATCTTTTATGCATACGTTGAGCTTAAGCGTAAGCTTAAGCCGAAGCCGAAGCCGAAGCCGAAGCCTAAGCCTAAGCCTAAGCCTAAGTCTAAGCCTAAGCCTAAGCCTAAGCCTAAATCCAAAATTTAGCTGTATGCAGTGGGGTATGTATGGTATATGTTCACTGCTCACTGTACGTGTACGTGCATCTCCACCAGATTCCTCTTTTCAGTTTGCTTGATTTCATTCATACAACAGCAGCTGTATTGTACGTACATTAAAGTTCCTATCTTTTGTGCATACGTAGAGCCTAAGCCTAAGCCTAAGCCTAAGTCTAAGCCTAAGCCTAAGCCTAAATCCAAAAATTTAGCTATATGCAGTGTGGTATGTATGTACGGTATGTTCACTGCTCAGCTCACTGTACGTGCGTCTCCACCATTCCTCTTCTCATTTGGCTTGCTTTCAATTCATACAATAGTAGCTATACTGTACAAATTGTACTTAGAAATATCCAGCTTTGTGCTACGTAATAGTATAATATAGGATTCGAACTGAACTCGAACTCAAACTCAAAAAACCTTAATTTTTTAGTGAACCTGAACTCGAACTTGAACTCAAAAGGGAAATTTTTGAAAACCTGAACTTGAACTCGAACTCAAATTCATCGAAAAAAATTGGGAATTAAGGTTCTCAGAATTAAGGTTCAATTAAGGTTCATTAAAGTTCAATAAGGTTTTATTGTGATCCATTGTCAAGTTTTTTTGTGTGCCTACTGGAAATATTGTATGAAAAATCACCACCCTTCAGACTATACCTTGAAGCCAGAAAGGTCGAATTTGCATCTTGGGCATACAAAAGTAATGAAAAATGCAAAAGTGATGAACAAAGTGCTGGCAATAAATTGGGATAGTGGAGGAATTGGTGGCTGTGACTGCTGGATAGAATTGGGGGGGGTGTTGTTTTGGGGGGGGTTGGGGGGGAGAAGCATGTTCCAATTTCCCAGCATCATAAATTTTGTACATGAAAAATCTGAACCTAGAACTAATTAAAAAATATTTTGTGATAATAATAATAAAGAAAGGACGAACTTGAACTCAGAAAAAACCCTAAAATTTTTATATTATAATTAATGTGTGATGTTGAATAAATTTTAAAATTGAGCCTTAAGCGCCATTTTTGTTTTTTTGTTGTGTGCCTTCTCGGTTGGGCTCTTGAATGCTGTTGTGTCTGGTATATTATACTAATACGTAGAAGCCTAAGCCTAAGCCTAAATCCAAAATTTAGCCTGTATGCAGTGGGGTATGTACGGTATGTTCACTGCTCACTGTACATGCGTTATTCCCCCTTTTCAGCTGCCTTGCTTTCATTCATACAACAGCACGCTGTACTGTACGTAGTTTAAAGTTCCTATCTTTTGTGTATACGTAGAGCCTAAACCTAAGCCTAAATCCAAAATTCAGCTGTAATGTATGTAATCGTGGACTGTCTACTTTTAAAATAATATCACTATTACACATCACTGGTGGGACGGTTTGCAGCCAAACCGAGTAAAACTGGGTGGGTAAAGTAGGACTGGGTGAGTAACGAGTAAATTTACTCGCGTGAAAAAACTGCTGAGTACTGTAATGTTTCGTGTATAGCTCCCTGGGGCTATATGATCGGTAAGCCCCGATTAGGGGGGGGGGCTATATTCGAGAGGGGGCTATACAAAAGGGGGGCTATAAAAGGGCATTTTGCATTAGTGACCAAAGCAAGGTTTTTTGACCTCATGAACTCGTTTTTCTGGTTTATTTTGCATGTTTTCAAGCTAAAGTGGTCTAAAACAAGCTATTCTTGCGCAAAAATTATCATTTTGGGCTATGATCGGCCATGTCTGAAGGGGTGGTCAAGAGGGGTGAAAACCAAGATGTATACCAAACTGTCCCAAATGATTTGCCATCAACTGCTACGGCTAGAAACACGTCGAAAACGCTGCTTTCAGCTGTAAAAACCTTCGTTTTCGTCGTTTTTCGCAGTCTCTGATATGGGGCTATATACGAGTACAAATGACGATAGGCACCGATTAGGGGGGCTATATATATACGAGGGGGGGGGGGGGGATATTCGAGGGGGGGCCATACACGAAACAATACAGTACTCGAGTACGAGTACCGTATTTTTGGGTGTATATCCCCCCCCCCCCCCTGAGTATATCCCCCCCCCCCCCAGTGTATAACCCCCCATTGGCAAAACATAAATTTTGTCCTATGTATATCCCCCCCTGGTGTATAACCCCCCATGTACTGGAAGGTACCTAACCTACCTATGTAAGCTGGTCATAAGCGAGCTATAGCTACTCCTACCACATGCTACCATGCCTATAAGCTTAGCTGAGCATGTCTTATACTAGAATAACCCTGTTTTGACCGCGATTATGCCCTAAAACACGTACTTTTGACCTCAAAAACATGCCTCTACGCACCTCTCAAAAACATAAATTTTGTCCCATGTATATCCCCCCCCCCCAGTGTATATCCCCCCAGTGTATAACCCCCCATCAGACCTCTCGATTTTTGTATAGCCCCATGGGGCTATACACCCAAAAATACGGTACCCGAAATTTTTACTTGCCCTTGGAAAACTTGCCTACTTTTCTATTGCCTACTATTTTTACTTGCCTACTTGGAAAGCGACTTCTCTTTTTTACTCGAGTACTCGGGAAACTTTGGACAACTTTACTCGAGTAAGGTCCCAGCCGAGTAAAGTTTCCTCGTTTTTACTCAGGTATCAAAACTGCCGAGTAAATTTACTCGATTTTACTCGGTTTGGCTGTAAACCGGGTGCCCACCAGTGATGTGTAATAGTGATATTATTTTAAAAGTAGACAGTCCACCGATTACATACATTACAGCTGAATTTTGGATTTAGGCTTAGGTTTAGGCTCTACGTATACACAAAAGATAGGAACTTTAAACTACGTACAGTACAGCTGCTGTTGCATGAATGAAAGCAAGGCAGCTGAAAAGGGGAATAACGCATGTACAGTGAGCAGTGAACATACCGTACATACCCCACTGCATACAGCTAAATTTTGGATTTAGGCTTAGGCTTAGGCTCTACGTATTAGTATAATATAGGTTCAAAATTTTAGAGAATTCGAGTTCAAGTTCGAGTTCAGGTTCAGCATTTCAATTTGAGTTCGAGTTCGAGTTCAGGTTCACCAAAAAATTAGGGTTTTTTCGAGTTCAAGTTCGAGTTCAGGTTCAATTTTTCATACAAAATTTATATGTGGAAATTGGAAAATGCTTCTTTGCCAGCACTTTGTTCATCACTTTTGCAATTTTCCAATACTTTTGTATGCCCAAGATGCAAATTCGACCTTTCTGGCTTCAAGGTATAGCTGAAGGGTGGTGATTTTTCATACAATATTTCCATAGGCACACAAAAAAACTTGAATGGATCACAATAAAACCTTATTGAACTTTAATGAACCTTAATTGAACCTTAATTCTGAGAACCTTAATTAATTTTTTTGATGAATTTGAGTTCGAGTTCAAGTTCAGGTTCTCAAAAATTTCCCTTTTGAGTTCAAGTTCGAGTTCAGGTTCACTAAAAAATTAAGGTTTTTTCGAGTTCGAGTTCGAGTTCAGGTCGAACCTATATTATACTACTACGTATGCACAAAAGATGGAAACTTCAAAGTACGTACAGTACAGCTACTATTGTATGAATTGAAAGCAAGCCAAATGAGAAGAGGAATGGTGGAGACGCACGTACAGTGAGCTGAGCAGTGAACATACCGTACATACATACCACACTGCATATAGCTAAATTTTTGGATTTAGGCTTAGGCTTAGGCTTAGACTTAGGCTTAGGCTTAGGCTTAGGCTCTACGTATGCACAAAAGATAGGAACTTCAATGTACGTACAATACAGCTGCTGTTGTATGAATGAAATCAAGCAAACTGAAAAGAGGAATCTGGTGGAGATGCACGTACACGTACAGTGAGCAGTGAACATATACCATACATACCCCACTGCATACAGCTAAATTTTGGATTTAGGCTTAGGCTTAGGCTTAGACTTAGGCTTAGGCTTAGGCTTAGGCTTAGGCTTAGGCTTAGGCTTAGGCTTATGCTTAGGCTTAGGCTTCGGCTTAAGCTTACGCTTAAGCTCAACGTATGCATAAAAGATTGGAACTTCAACGTACGTATACAGTACACCTGCTGTTGTATGAATGAAGGCAAGCCAAATAAAAAAAGGAACGGTGGAGACGCACGTACAGTGAGCAGTGAACATACCGTACATACTACATACCCCACTGCATACAGCTAAATTTTGGATTTAGGCTTAGGCTTAGGATTTGGCTTAGGCTTAGGCTTAGGCTTAGGCTCTACGTATGCACAAAAGATAGGAACTTCAACGTACGTACAGTACAGCTGCTGTTGTATGAATGAAAGCAAGCCAAATGAAAAGAGGAATCTGGTGGAGACGCATGTACAGTGAGCAGTGAACATACCATACATACCCCACTGCGTACAACTAAATTTTGGATTTAGGCTTAGGCTTAGGCTTAGGCTTAGGCTTAGGCTGAGGCTTAGGCTAAGGCTTAGGCTTAGGCTTAGGCTTAGGCTTAGGCTTAGGCTTAGGCTTAGGCTTAGGCTTAGGCTTAGGCTTAGGCTTAAGCTTACGCTTAAGCTCAACGTATGCACAAAAGATTGGAACTTCAACGTACGTACAGTACACCTGCTGTTGTATGAATGAAAGCAAGCCAAATGAAAAAAGGAACGGTGGAGACGCACGTACAGTGAGCAGTGAACATACCGTACATACTACATACCCCACTGCATACAGCTAAATTTTGGATTTAGGCTTAGGGTTAGGCTTAGGCTTAGGCTTAGGCTCTACGTATGCACAAAAGATTTGAACTTCAATGTACGTACAGTACAGCTGCTGTTGTACTGTGAATGAAAGCAAGCCAAATGAAAACAGGAATAATGGTGGAGACGCACGTACAGTGAGCAGTGAACATGCCATACATACACATCTAGGACCTTGGTGTACGTACGTACATACATCTAGGAACATACATCTAGGACGGTACGTACATCAAGGAAATGCCGACTACACGTACAATATGTATGTAAGTCGCGCGTTTTATTGGACTTGCCAATAACGCTCATGCAACTGGCGCGTTGCCGGCGCGTTGCTCGCCAGCAACTCGCGGGTACTTCAACGGCATCTTGAGAGGGGGGATAATTGTACGCGCGCGTTACTCTCGCTCAACTCGCCAGTAACTTGCAGGTACTTGAAGGCGACGCATTAGTGGATCAAGTGGCCATAACAATCCACCGCTTCTTTTATCTCATCTCTTTGTCTTTTTGTTCAATGTTCAAGTCAAGTCAGGCAAAGTTTTACGTCAGCTCTCACTAACAGAATTTGTCGGCAAACTATTTGGCTAATTGTCGTATCTCTCAAAAGAGGAAAACAAAGCATGTACATTGTATGTAGTACAGAAATTTTTCATTCATTCAAGTTTTATTCCAAGTAGGCCTATGTACGTACTGTACGTTTTCATGTACACCGTCGTCATTGCATCATAAGATTACGTACAGCATAGTAATGTAAACAAAACAATTATAGCCCATCCTACTAGTTTCCTGTTGGACCACCTTTCACTTCAATGACAATGGGCAGCATCTTCTTTGTATGTCGAACATATTGTTTGCACTGCGCCGCTGTCATTTTTTCTTTCCAAAACTTCCTGATTCCAGCCTTCAGCTCGGCCATGTTTGTCGGCTTCACATGACGCCTCAGATAGTTTTTCATCTGGCTCCATACCGACTCAATACCTGCAAACAAACAGTAGAGAGTAAAACATGTATATATAAAACAAATAATTCCATTCCAAATTTGTACTGCTGCTAGAAAAGTGGAGGCAGGCTGGATGCGTCACGTACAATTGAGGTCCGGAGATTCCGGTGGCCATTCAGTGGTGCGGATGGCTTGCTTCTTGAAAAACGCCTAGAAAAGACGTACAGAATGCAGTAGTACATTACATACATAGTTTTTTGTTGCTCTAATATACAGTAGGTACTACACTAGGTACTGTTGTCATGTCCCTTGGTGTATTTCATGGTGCACAAAGTAAAATGCGTAGGAACGTTGAAGGGCAAAGGTTTGGTCTGGTCACGACAAGAATTCCCCTTCTCGGAGTCAAGGAGAATTTTGGCACCTATTCATTTTCCCCTTTCATGTCAAACGAGGAGTTTTTGCAGCGCAGTAGTGAGGGGTAAAATTTCCCTACACTCTTTTCAGGAGCAAAGTGTATTGGGTTCTTTCGGTACTGGCTGATCTTGGGATAGGATTAATGGTTCTATTGTTCTATAAAGGGTTTTTTAGTTGAGCAAAAAGAGCCGGACCGCCGGCCGGCCGAAGGATTAGTGCGTTTTAGTTGATCCAAAATGGGCCGGCGGTCCGGACTTTTTCGTCCCAGCCCAAGACATCGGATGAAACGGACGAGCTTTTGTTTCCTCCCTCTTGAGTGGTCATAAAGAGGATTAGGGTCACCGTGGGGGAGCGGGAGAGAAGGAGAAAGGAGAGAGAAGATCGCAGGGATGTGAGAAAGCAGACAGGTGGCCCAAGGAAGGCGAAGGGCTTTGGCCAATTTGTGTTTTTCTTGTTTGGTCCGGACCACTTATGTTTTGGTCCGTCCGGTCGGCCGCTAAAAACTCATCTAAAAAACCCTTATAGTCTGCCTGCGTTGCATGCCATATTGCCCACATGCTTTGGCAGCCATACGTACAAGAGGATCACGACCGCCCTCTCTCTCATTCATCAAACAGACGAAAATATACGGGTACAATATCGCCCAGGGTAATGTGGGGAAAATAAGTAAGGCAGACAGAGAATGTACTGTACGCATATTTCTCACTTCACCACACTGTCGGTTGAGTCTGCGGCAAAGCGGTGACTTTGTAGAAAAGTGAAAATGTCATACCCAAAAGAAATCGGGTGTCCGAAATTATCCCCAGAGTGCCCACCCCACCCCAACAGCATACGCAATACGCATCGTACCAGTAGGTTCGTAGTAGTCAAGCAAAAAGTTGAGTTGACTTGATAAGCAACAAAAATGGCTCATTTTTTCAAGTGAGTTTACCTTGGTGTATCGGGAAACGTGCATCGGCGCGTTGTCCTGTGCGAGGACGCATTCTCCTGCTCCACCATAGGCAGACTTGGCGAAAGGAAGATAGAACTGCTTCAAGATTCTTGCGTAGTTGTAGGAGTCCATCCGCTGCTTGCCGTCAAAGATAGCAATCGCCGTCGCCCCTTTCCATGACACGCCAGCCCAAACATGCACCTGTAAATCATGCATTCAATTCAACACTCAATTTCAATTGGTACGAACCTACGTTAGTATCTACCTACATACAGTATACCTTGTACTACTTACATACGTATTGTGCATGTGTACACAGCTACGCTACGTAGTACAATAGGACATTGCGATTATAATAATAAAGCCAGTACTTAGGTTGGTAGCTCGCTTGCCTTTTGTGGATGTTTGACGCGCTGGTGCAGGCATTGAACGTTGTCCCAGTAGCGCCTGTACCGCTTCTTCTTCCATCAAAACTTCAAAATGCAGTTACACAGCCACACTTTGTAGACAGTTTGAAAAAAACCGGGCGCTGTCTATGCTTTCGCATACTTTGTGTGGCGGTCCAGCACGTACCGCCACGAAAGGTAAGGTATAGCTTTTGGCGCTAAGCCAAGAACAAAAATCTCAGTTTGTTTCAGATTTCCTTTCAAACCTTCACCTCATTTGCTAGAACCGGTGAAAGGATAGGCCTTTCTCATGCCGCTCACTTTTCTTTTGTTTCTTCTTTTCGGTTTATGAAGGTTCACCTTTTCCTTCTTGGCTTAGCGCCAAAAGCAATACCTTACCTTTCGGCGGTCCACGCTGCGACCGCAACACAAAGTATGCGAAAGCATAGACAGCGCCCGGTTCTTTTTCAAACTGTCTACAAAGTGTGGCTGTGTAACTGCATTTTGAAGTTTTGAGGGGTTGCCTGTCTACAATCGTCGATTCGTCCTGTGAAGATAACCCAATACATTTTTTAGTTTTGAACCGGACTCAGACACTCCGGTTCGCAGCGAAAAATAGCTGGGTTCAGTGAACCGGAGTATTTTGGTCCGGTTCGGGCGCTAAAATTTTTCGGCGATTAACCCCTAATCCGGTTCGGCGTTTTTCGGCTGATGCCAGTCCTGTTCAGTCGGTCGAGTTGGGCGCTGGAGGGTGCTGAACCGGACTCGTTTAGCGCCCAGCGGTGAACCGGAGTGTTCTTTGAACCGGACAAGTGCGATTTCTGAACCCGACTGCTGGTAAAGCAGAACCAGACTGCGTGAACCGCTTCTTTTAGGTGAGCCGGACTGCGAGAACAAGGCTGAACCAGACTGTGAGCGTAGCTGAACCAGACTGAACGGAAACTTGAACCGGACTGGTTGCGCAACTGAACCAGACTGAACCTGGAAAGCTTGAACTGTACGTGTTGCAAAACTGAACCGGACTGGGAGGAAATCTGAACGGTACTGGTGAATCTAACTGAGAACCGCACTGCTACCAAACTGAATCTCACTGAACCGAACAGTGCAGAAGTGGACTCGAACTGAAGTTTACCTAGATGAACCCGACCTGTCAAGCCCAACCCAACACCAATACATGATCATTTGTGACAGCATCTGCCTTTTTTCCTGCTCACTGTTTGCTTCACAAGACAACACCACCAAATCCTACCCAACAACACATTGTCGCTGACAGAAACACACATGTTCATGAGAAGTATGAAGTTGAGGCGTGATTGTTAGTTCTTTCTGGCAAGTCTCTCAGACTGACAAGTCCAGGTAGTTGCTGTCGCCTTCACTGCTTGCACTTTGGGCGGAGGCTGCTGCTGGTTCTTGGCTAAGGGTGCTACTAAACTCGAAATGCTCCTGGCACAAGCCTTTTTCACACGTGACACACCATAGATGCGTGCGCCTTTCACGCTTGTAGTTACGTGGCACAGAAACAGCTGTGTTTTGTCGCCCTGGAAGACCGGCTGATGTTGCAGCTCCAAACCCCCTCGTTCCACCATTGGCTGGTCTGGCTTGAATCCACCAGTCCCCACAGGCCAGATAGTCCCCGAACCACCATTAATGAATCCTGCAACATGTTATGCTGACTTCACTATGATGTTGCTTTGCCATCAATACCCTCACGGTGTATTTGCTCACCTTGACCCTGAATCTCCTCTTGTGGGCGGTTGGGTCTAGGCTCTGCTTGACGATGATGTGAGTGTTCACATGTCCCGTGAGCAGCAGGTACTGTGCGCAAACTGTGTACCAGCGCAAGTTGCGGTATTGGCGGAGTGAGTAACTCAATTTTTGGTCGCTCAAGTCAACTAATGAGATGTCCTTTTTTAACTTTGTTTCTCCTCAAGGGACAAGTGTAGCTCTAGAGAGCTTACCTCCCCTGTAACCAGCAGAGTAGTAGGAGACACCCAGTGGGTGCACCAAGTCCACATACTCCCATTTAACGCATTTAATAACGCAGTGATTTCAGTCTGGTTCAACTATGACTGTTCAACAACGGCATACAAAAGTATAGACAATTCTATTGTGCACACAGTACGGTTCGCTCGAAATTCAGTCTATTTCAGTTGTACCTTCAGTCTGGTTCAGGCCAACATTCAGTACGGTTCAGCTGAAAATTCAGTCCGGTTCTGGCAATCATTCAGTCTGGTTCAGCGACAAGGTGAGTCCGGTTCAGCAGAAAATTTCAGTCCGGTTCAGAACGTTGCTCGAGTGCGGTTCAGCAGAAAATTTAGTCCGGTTCAAGGGAAAATTGAGTCCGGTTCAAAAAAATTTAGTCCGGTTCAAAAAATGCTCCAGCAGTCCGGTTGGGCGCTGAGAGCCTCTGAACTGGAGTGTCCTGAACCGTAAAATGTCACGTGGTAACGGTTTAAAAAACATCTAGTCTGGTTCAAAAAAAATTTTAACCGGACTGATTTTTGAACCGGACCAAAGAAACAGAGACGACATTCCAAAATCGAGTTTTCCTCAGTCCGGTTCAGTGACAAGTACTGAACCGGAGTATAAATGGGTGGGATCTATAAATCCCACAAAAGATGTATTGGGATAAATCGGCGGAAGTTTTCGCCGCTTTCCAGTTGCTCTGTACACCAGCGAACCCGCTTTTCCTTGTTGGCCTCCCTGATGAATTGACAGTACCGAGTCTTCTCATAAACCCAGCCCAGATCCTGTCGATATTTTAGCACAGTTCGCGGAGAAGTGGATATGCCAAATTTGTCTGTGATTCGTTTCGCCAAAGCTTCCGCTTCCAATTCAGTGTCCTTTTCTGTTTCCTTGTCGACGTAGGTTACAATCTTCTTGTTCAAAAGCTTCGGCCGACCAGAAACCTGAGCGTTGAAACTATGACCCCCTCTTCTTGCGCGAGCTAACAATCGTTTGACTCCGTTCAAATGGACAGGATATGCAGTATTAGAGAGTCGACTAACAATTTCGGGCTTGCTGCAGTATTCTTCCTCGCTCAAACGCTTGATTTCTTGTCGCACTGTGATAGGAATACGGTAGGAACCACGCTCCAGCCTGCAATGTACCGGTGGCATTACGCTCACAAAGATAACAGATTCCGATTCTGATG
>JASAMW010001565.1:0-13416 GCA_030247985.1 Epsilonema sp. ZAB3_2 | reverse complement strand
GTACGGTAGAGCGCATAAGAAATTGAATTTAATGCCAAGGATCCCATAATTATATCTCTCACCATCTAGAAAATAGATCGGGTGGCCCAAATTGCGCCGTTTGCACTATGTAATATGTGTTACTACTGCGTACGTTTAGATTTGTAATCAGTCCTTCATTTTGGCTAATGTTTCAAAGATATGGTAAAGTTGGGCTGATTTTTCCTGCTTGTTATTTAGACGCTGTTTGTTTGTGACCTTAAATATCATCTTCGTTCTGTTGCTTATTAAGGGTACGTACGAATGGTCAATAGCTTGGAGAGGCCAGGGTCTGTGAAGAACTAGTTTTTAGGTGTAAAGGCGAATTTAGCCATCTGTCCCCCCCCAGACCGGCACGTGCGTCATGTTTATGCCTAAAAGTCCACAGCTGTGACCGAGGGTAGCGGGTTCGATTCTCGTTCGGTCCTATTTCTCTGTCCCGTACCGTGGCCCGGCTATCGACATACGGAACGCGTCATGTCACAATTTCTTTCTTTAGATTCCTGTTCGCTACCCGAGATCCCGGTCCTTGTGATGAGAAAGTGGCTATGTGGCACTACGATCTACTGGATGGTGGCTGTCTGCCTTTCGCTTATTCCGGATGTGGAGGCAATGCGAACAGATTCGAAACGAAAGAAGGTAAGGGTACTGTGGGATAAATCCGGCCGCCTAGGGCTTCAGCAACCAATAATGGACAATTTGAGACAATAAATTATTGAAATCTTCTCCTTCAAATGAGCTGTTTTCTTCTTCATTGCTGAAACAACAGTTCACGAGCTTAGGGGGCCGGGTTTACGCCATGGCCGGATTTACCTCACAGTACCCTGTTAGGGTTGTGTTCAGGTTAACGAGGCGAAAGACAGTACAGTAAAACGGAGGGCATCACGGGGTAAACCCTTTTGTACTTTTATGCGTTGTGGGGTAAACCCGGCCACCCACGAAGAAAGAACGGCCTTCAGTAGTTGGTGGCCGGGTTTACCCAGGCCATAATGCATAAAAGTACAAAAGCAAGATGAACAAACCACGGTGATGTCCAAAATTATCCCACTTTACACTACTGTACCTTCTTTCGCCTCGTTAACCTGAACACAACCCTAACAGGGTACTGTGAGGTAAATCCGGCCATGGCGTAAACCCGGCCCCCTAAGCTCCTGTGAACCCGTCGTTTCAGCAAATGAAGAAGAAAACAGCTCATTTGAAGGAGAAGATTTCAAGGAATCTATTGTCTCAATCCGTCCATTATTGGTTGCTGAGCCCTAGGCGGCCGGATTTATCCCACAGTACCCTTACCTTCTTTCGTTTCGAATCTGTTCGCATTGCCTCCACATCCGGAATAAGCGAAAGGCAGACAGCCACCATCCAGTAGATCGTAGTGCCACATAGCCACTTTCTCATCACAAGGACCGGGATCTCGGGGTAGCGAACAGGAATCTAAGAAAGAAATTGTGACATGACGCGTTCCGTATGTCGATAGCCGGGCCACGGTACGGGACAGAGAAATAGGACCGAACGAGAATCGAACCCGCTACCCTCGGTCACAGCTGTGGACTTTTAGGCACATGACGACGTGCCGGTCTGGGGACAGATGGCTAAATTCGCCTTACACCTAAAACTAGTTTCACAGACCCTGGCCTCTCCAAGCTATTGCCATTCGTACGTACCTTAATAAGCAACAGAACGAAGATGATATTTAAGGTCACAAACAAACAGCGTCTAAATAACAAGCAGTAAAATCAGCCCAACTTTACCATATCTTTGAAACATTAGCCAAAATGAAGGACTGATTACAAACTAACGTACGCAGTAGTAACACATATTACATAGTGCAAACGGCGCAATTTGGGCCACCCGATCTATTTCTAGATGGTGAGAGAGATATAATTTGGGAAGTGTGGCATCAAATTCATTCTTGTGCGCTCTACCGTATCTCATAGATGGGCAGACGTGTCTGGAGGTGTCCAAAAAGACACCGCTCTCAGGGGGCACATCGTCACATCGTAGCCCGCTAACCGAGCACATCGTAAAATTTTTTAGGGTAGTCCATAGGGGGAAGAAAACTTTTTGGAGGTGTGCACAGAAGAGAAAAAAATTTTGGGCACATGCAACAAAAGGAGAGCAAGAATTTTGGGTGTGCAGTGGTGCAGGCGATCCCTCTCTCTGAATGGGAACCATGTGTGACATGGAACGGAATGTGCAAATAAAGGAAAAAGAAACAGTTTTCATTCTCCTTCTAATGAAACAATGAGTATCTAGCATAGCATCACTCCCTAGACTATTAGCAGCATTCAAAAGAGACAGCTTCTTCCAAATGTTGTTTTTCTTGGTACAACAGACCCTGAAGTAGCATTCATTGTTTCCGAAGATTCCAGTGATCTTCTTACCCCAGCAGGATCTCCTGTGTGCCTGTGATGCTTTAACCAGTCAAATGTGTACAAGTGAGCACAGTGATGATGGCAAAAACAACAACCCAAAGTGAAAGAAAAAGAAGCAACACCAAAGAACAATCGTACTGTGTGGTGCAACATTTGCACCTTTATCATCCAGAATTTAGCAAGACGATATGGAAGACATCATGCTGATCGATCATGAAGAAGAAAAAGAAACCATTGGGAGTATAGTCAGTGGGACGATCAAGACCGTGCTTGACAATTTTGCCACTCCCGTGGCATTTTAGTAAATCTGGCATTTCTATACAGGAATAGCAACCGGCTTTTCGACCCCTTTTCAAACACTCTTGCTATTCTTGTATTGAAATGCCAGATTTACTAAGATTGCTACGGGAGCGCGAAAATTGTCAAGCACGGTCTTGATCGTCCCGGTGACTATAAATGTGCTAAACAGTTACTCGCCACCAGTTCTCTTTGTGAGGATATGATGAAAACACTGAGCAAGTTCATTGCTAGAACCATGACAATCTCTTTGACCTCATATAATCATGCAAAGAATATTTGTGCATCTGGAATATGTGAATATTTGTGCATCTTGGATTCTGCTGTAGCCAGGTCATGTCCACCATACTCTTCCAGGAATCAGGATATAGGAATACTTACCTCATCTCATCTTTCCTTTTGTCTAGAACATTGCTTGGAATAGGATGATCCATATCATGTATGATCATGTTGCTTGAAGCATTGATGTTGTTTGAATGTGTCATGTATTATAAAACAGTTCTTAGTGTAATAAAATTCAGAGACCACTTTAAATAGAGGTTTTAAAGGTCCTGTAAAAAAATTTTCGCTTTCGGGGGGACCCGGGGGTTTTGCCCCGGGGACCCCCGGCTGGGGGCTACCCACCCCCAGACCCCTGGTTTGGCTCGCCTATGGCGAGCCAGCCATATCGTACCACATCGTACCTCACCCCAACCCTAGGACACCGAGCTCCGACAGTCTGCCCATCTCAGCCGCACCATATCTATCGTACCGTATAATAATATCGATAGTTCATCATTGAATATACAAATTGCCACTGTTCCCTCTACCTGCTGAGGTGAATCCTTTCCCGACCTGCTTCTGCATCACTCTGGCTCAACCCGTCGCTTTGATGTTTCACCAAAGGACCTCCTTCCCTAATCGCTCCGAACGGCGAACAGCGTCGTTGGCATTCTTCCAAGGTCAAAAATTGATTCGCGTTGCCGTGACATCCCCCGAAAACGAATTTTTCGCATCTCTGGCGCATGAAATTGAAGTAGAAGCGCTCCAAATAGGCCATGCATGGACCCACCAACACGGGCAAGTGGCAAATATCCACAGTTGCTGAAATACGCACAGGCAAAGCATACCTTTTGAAGCAGGGTACTATGGGGTAAACCCGGCCACCTATAAGCTCCTGTGAATGAACTTGCTGTTTCAGCAAATGAAGAACAAAATAGCTCATTTGATAGAGGAGAGTTCAAGGAATCGATTGAATAAACGTTTGTCTCAATCGGTCTATTGGTCGCTGAGATATGCAGCCCTGAAACTCAGGTGGCCAGATTTTCCCATGGCCGGGTTTACCCCATAGTACCCTATTTGCTACTTGCGCTAAGCCATTTGAGTATCGCGAGGTGGCCCTGTGGTATTTTGTGTAAGAATAGATCGGTGTAACTTTCGCTAAATAGTAAATACCACCGGTCCACCTCGCTACAAAGCCAAAATCTTTGTGCAAGTAGGGAATATCATTCATTATTCGACACAAACAGGCATGGGATTGGGGAAGGTGGACCAGTTTTAGGTAAACAGCGAATCATACCTGAGCTGAATAGGTGTGGTCCAGATAGCGCAAATCATGCGATACCATTGATTGCGTAGTGATAAATGATGCTTTTAGCTTTCCGAAGCGTCACACCGAAAGCTAAAAGCAGTACTTATTACTACACAAACATACTCGCGCGCTGGACTGTGCTGTTACCGTATTTTCGCCCACTATTTGGACTACACCTATACACAAAGTTACAGGGAAAGACAAAAAATAGGTCAATTTATTCAAGTCAAACACAACCACCACCACAGAATAGAGAAAAGAAAAAGTAGTAAGAGCAATCTCATTCACGAGAATACATTACCTGATGATTGATTTGATTACCATTACGTCAGTCACACATGAGTAATCTAGTATTCTATTGCAGACTAGGTAGTAAAACTAATTAGCATTGTTAGCATGCCAGAAAGCCACACTCAGGCACAAGCCAACAAGAAAATTTCGAACACTCTGACAGGTAGAATTCATAACTTTATTATTCGGCAGTAGTGAAACATTTTGAGGCATAAAAATCCTAAACACAATCTATCCACCATATGCAGTAAGGAAATTGGGTTGGTCGATGGCGACCCCGCGGCATTTAGTGAAAGTTTGGATCGGTGCCTGTGAGGTCCTCGACGTCATTTGTTGTAAGTTCTTCTTTTCACTCGCTCCTTTGACGCTTCCATCCAGGTGATTGAACAAGGTCGACGACCCCGCAGACACCGATCCAAAGTTTCAAAAAATACCGCGGGGTCGCCATCGACCAACCCAATAGCCTTACTGCATATGGTGGATACAAAAATAGCACATAAAATGGTCATGAATGAGCATTTTCTTTCATTGCAGCAGAAACGAAAAATACTGTACTTCAGCACCGTAAAAGTCAGATCAAAATTTCAGCTAGCGTACACGTAGAATGAACAGTTAGCCAGACCTCGATATAGTATTTGCATAAACTTGTAGCCGCATAAAATTTGGACTCAGTTCAGATCAAAATATCATTTCATTTCAATTACTTTGCCTACCTACAGTCACTTAGCAGAATGCACAATTGCCTAACAAGTCCAAATAAGCACAAAACCTCACAAAGCAAACGCGTAACAACAATTGAGTGTTTCAAATAAAACACAGCAAAAATAACCACTACTATATTCATCAAATAGGTAGGTACACCATACGACTCCCCAGAATCTTCCCATAACGTACGTACTAATATCTGCACCATACCTCAACCTACACTATTCACGATATGCGTTGCCCTTTTCAGATCGTCATGCACTCTTTTCGCCTTTGTTGCAAGCCAAAGCATCAACATTACGAGTTTACCCATGCTTCCATACTACAGACGGGTTGACAAGGTCTTTTTTCGTTGCTTCGTATTCGCTTATGGTCCGATTTCTCTCTGTCGCCATATACCACACGGTACGCGGCAAGGCACAACATCGCATATCGTGAATATTATCTTCGCATACCTTTTCAATCTCCTGTATTTTAGGGTAGCGTGGGGTGAAACCGCCCATGGGGGAAAATCCGCCCACCTATGGCGCATTTATCCCTATTCAAAACATGGCTCTCGAAAATGTACGTATCTCGGGACACTTCTGCCTCTGTTAGTTTTTCATAGCCACAACTTGACACCCTAGGCCTGATGGGGGTAAAAGCGCCCTAGGTGGGCGGTTTCCCCCATGGGCGGTTTTACCCCACGCTACCCTACTGCAGTGGTGGAAGTGTTTTTACGGCTTCTCTACTGCCTCTTACTTGCGCCATCTTGCGAAGAAGAAGCCGGTTTCTTCTGTTCGCCCAAGCTGACGGTGAGGATGCCCCCGATTTCCCCCGCGCCACCCGGAGGACAGCGCTTTTCGCATTCGGCCCGCGTGAGGAAATTGTTGGAATTGGGCAGACAGCCGCCGTACGTGAACTCTTCGCACTCCTGCGCGCTGTAGTTGAAGTACCAGCGCTTCTTGAACACCTTACACGGACCGGACACACGGGGAAGAGAGCAGGGGTCTGCAAAGAGAAAGTAGGGTAATGCGGGGTAAACCCGGACACGGGGGGAAACACGGACACCTAGTATATCTCAGCAACCATACGACCGATTGAGACAAGCATTCTACCAATCGATTCCTTGAACTCTCCTCTTTCAAATGAGCACTATGTTCATCATTACTGCTGAAGCCGGCAAGTGCAGAACAGCGTAGGTGTCCGGGTTTACCCCACAGTACCCTACATACTACAGGGTGTCCCATAATATACTCCGGGGCTTTCCGCGGTAATAACTCTCGAGCTAATGCTCAGATCAGATGTCAATGCGGTTTTTGGCATAATGCAGCCAAGGCTTCAACTTAGATGCAGGCAAAATTTCATGATTATACCGCATCGAAATCTGAGCTTTAAATACCGAAACGGGTCTGACAAATCGCCGAGATCTCCCCACCATTCGATTCAGCGCCGCTCGGGCATCAATTTGCGCCAGATTTTGTCTTTCTAACTGCTCTGTGTCCCGAGATATTTTATTTTGCAGTTTTGGTTTTCCCCCTATTTTACTCTGTGACGAGGCATATCTTTTGCGTTGCGCCGTCGTCTTTTTTGTTTCTTTTGTTTTCTCTTCGCTCTCCGCCGCCTGCGCGAGCGAAGCGCGACTGAGGAAAGAAAGGAGAAGAATAGTTACAGGGCAGAGCGGGGCAATTTGGGTAAAAAGATGACAAGGTTGGGTGGGGAAAGATGGAAGGGTAGAGTGGGGAAAGTTGGGTAAATAAAGAGAGATAAATGTGAAGTGGAGAAATTTGTTATTTCTCGGTCAAAGGGTAGAGCGGGGCAATTTGGGTAAAAAGAGATGACAAGGGCGAAGTGGGGGAACACGGAAGGGTAGAGTGGGGGAAAGTTGGGTAAGAAAGGCATGTGAGGTGGAGAAACTTGTTATTTCCCGGTGAAAGGGTAAGTGGGGAAATTTGGGTCAAGGAATAAGACAGGGCGGAAGTTCGAGTGAAACTTTCTATCAGTAGAGTGAAAGACGGAAGAGCAAAATGGGGAAATTTCTTACACCGGAGTCGCCCCCTTACCATCTACTAGTTACCACTATCTCCCTCTTACCACTGCTGAAAATTCTCATCGCACTCCGCGCTGCCTTTATCCAACAGCTGAACGCACGGCCCTTCCTTGATCCTCTCCCTCCTCCCCCTTTTCCCCCGTTACCCCCGTCTGGGGTCTGGGCGGGGGGCGTTGGGGCGCAGCCCCAGGGGCAAAAGCGCCCCCCTCTTCCGGACCGTATCGCTCGCACTGTCGATGGCACTCGTACTGGGTCCCGAAACGTTTCGAATTCCCCGCGCACCCACCATACGCAAAGGTCTTGCACTGGCCGCTGTAGTAGGATTCGAAAAACCACTGGCTCACGTAGGCTGTGCAGGGGCCGGCGTCAAACGGGGCGCGACACTCGATCTCGGACAGGTATCCTGCAAAATGCATAAAGATAACGGTTTGTTTTGGAGTAAAAGGGTGTCAGGAGCGCATGGCGCAGGTGGTAGGAGAAGAGAAGGTGCGGGTTCGATTCCTATAGGGGCCTGCGTGGAAAGGGGCGCGACATTCAATCTCGGATAGGTATCCTGCAAGGTCATGTAAAAGGTGGAGTTTGGAGTAAAAGGGGCGGGGGAGCGGATGGCGCAGGTGGTAGAGCGGGCTACGGGACGTAGGAAGGAGGGGTGCGGTTCGATTCCTACACGAGACTGTATGGTGAAAGCAGCAGCAGCAGCATTTTATTTATGATCGCATGCGCGCGCACAACATACAACCAACGGTATAATCACATACCACAGATGCAGTAAGCATGGTGAATACCAACCATATTGTGTATGTAATCGGCGCTCTATATACATTCCTACATACGATATACAGTACCTACATATCTAAAATAAATATAACGAAGGTAAATAGCAAACAAGTGCAGTATATAACAAAAATGTCAAACAAATGCAGCGGAATAAATCTGAACGGTATCCGTTGAAACGAAGGCCAGAGACGTTCCAGGTCAAAGTTGGAAGGGGAGGGGAGCGGGGAGGGCAGGTCAACACTCACAGATCTCGATACACACCTCCAAGCAGAGGAATTCGGGGTTCGCCAGCGCCGCCTACCACCAGCGTAGCGTTCCATCTCTCAAGACTGTGAAACACATCACTCGACCCTGTAATACTAGCGCGGAACTTATTCATCGATACGGTAGGCAGAAGGATGGCTGGGGGAAGTCGATTCCAAATACGCACTGCAAAAAAGAAGGGAAACGCTCGTAGAGGGGCCGCTGTGACTGCACCTGGCAGCACTTGGCTGTCACCAACCTGCAACTGCGAATCATGCAGTTTACCACGGCAATTTCTCCTCAGTGCAGCACGGGCAGGGGTTGGGGCGGGCAGTAAAGTGCGAGGGGGTAGGAAGCGAGAGCCGACGTGGTACTTGAACATTGTAATCATTTGCCTCTCGAAACACATCTGGGCCAGGGGTTTCCAGCCCAGGTTACCCAGCAAAACGGTGTACTCCGTTTGGTAGTCATTTTTGACTAACCTTGCCGCAAAGAGATGGACTCGTTCCAGCTTTCTCCAGTGCACATGCGTGGTTGGGCAGGCAAGAGGGAGCGCATAGGTCAGAATCGGTAGTATTTTGGATTTGTACAGCAGGGAGAACGTTTTGCGCGGGATGTAGCGACCGAGCACGCGCTGCATGGCGCCAATGGCTGCCTTTGCTTTTGCTGCGGTGTAGGAGGTATGTTTGGCAAATGACAAACTCGCATCCAACTCTACCCCTAAGTACTTGAGCGTTGGAACGACTTTGATAGGACAGCCCTCCACTGTGATGGGATGGGAAAGGGTGAGTGAACGGTGGGACAGTGAACAAAGTAGCATGCATGATTTCTGGGGATTGATGGACAAGTGTAGGTTTGCGTACTCTGCTAAAACAGCATCAATATCTGACTGCAACTCGCGCTCAGCCTCCGCGGTGGGCAACGGTTTGATGATAAGCAGGTCATCTGCGTAGGCAACCAAATGGCAGTCAGCAGAAACCTTTGACAACAGGACGGGGCGTGTGTAGGCATTGAATAGGCGAGGGGAAATTATGGAACCTTGTGGTGTGCCTGACAGTACTGGCTCATCATCTGACTGTGCTTCACCAACTTGTACAGTTTGCTGCCTTTCAGTAAGGAAGGAGCGCACCACCATCAAGAGACGATCGGGCAAACCGTACTCTTGCTGAAGCACAGTCAGAAGACTGTTGAAAGGGCACCGGTCAAAGGCTTTCGCCACATCCAGGGAAACCATGGCCACTTTGGTGCAAGTGCGAGCTGTCTCGCACTTGCTGAAACCCGCAGACACAATAGTTTGTACATAGGCTAAAGCATCGTCTACTGACCTGCCTTTGGCAAACGCGAATTGATTAGAGGGAATTTTTGAGAACACGTATGGCTGCAACACTCGCATCAGCCAACGTTCCGCAACCTTATTCAAACAGGGCAGAATAGATATAGGCCGAAATTCAGTGACATTGCATGTACCTGAAACCTTGGGGATGGCTGCGATGCGAGCAAGCTTCCAGGGCTGAGGGAACTCGCATGCCTCCAAGCACCTGTTTAGAATGATAGAGAGGGGTTCGGACAATTCCACCATCAGGGATTTGACAAAACGGGGGGAGATGCCATCCAGACCAATCGCGCAATCGTTTTTGAGTTGGCCCAGATACGACCGCACCTCTAACTCAGAGCAGTACCACGACGCTTCGGGGTAGTTTGGGACCAGGGCGGGGGGAGGTGGGGATGCGCGGTTGAAGTTTGCAACAAAACGCTCCGATAGGGCTGACGCCTTTTCCGCCTCAGACGATGCGATTCTGTCGGGAGGGATTAGTAGGGTGGGGATTTTGCTGCAGTGACCCGACAGCTTTCGCACAACTTGCCAAAATTCGGGCATCGTGGTTGCCTCCTCAAAAGCGTTGGTTGCGTGCTTTCGGCGCGCTTTGCGACACTCGTACTTTGCGACTTTGGACTGTTTGCGCCATGCGTTGCGATTTTTGTCAGTGGGATTGCGCTTGTACGCACGGAAGGCAGCATTTTTGCGATGGATAGCACGCAGCAGGGATTCGGACATCCACGGACATATAGGCCTGCGCGAGCGGATGGCGCGATGGGGGACTGATTGCGACTGCGCAAAGGACAAGAGACCAGATAGGAAAGTGACGGCATCCGATGGCGAAACATTGCAAGCAGCCCTTACCTGCTCAACCAAATCTCGCTCAGTACCATCAGGGAAGTAAAGCAAGTGAAACGCAGCTTTGGGGATATCTGCTGCCTTCCACTCCCAAAAGGATATGGATTGAGTCGGGTTTGGAGGGATTGCTGAGTCAAGCTGTACCCAGGTGGTAAAATGGTCTTTTTCCACTGGTGGTGCAGTACCAGCTGACAGGACCCGAAGCTGGGAGGATGCAAGGATTTGGTCTAGACCACTACCACGATGCGTCTCAGAGTTGATAAGCGACTGCAAACTGAAATTTTGTAACACTGGGGTAACAGCATCGAACTCTTGGGTCAGGTGGTTTATGTTCGAGTCGCCCATCAAAACCAAGGCACCTGAGTAGGGACTCAACTCAGCCAACACATCAGACAGATCACAGCAAAAGTCAGCGGACAAATTTTTGCGGGGAGAATAAAAGCTGACTATGACCACGTAACCACGTCTCAAAGCAATGCGAACAGCCACAAACTCTCCTGCCTTTGCGGACTTGGAGGCTTTAAGCGTAAGCGGAACTGGACTAAGGGAGCTAAGCACGTATATGCCAACACCACCTCCATTTCGACCACCTCTCCTTCTATCCCGCCGGAATAACGTGTATCCAGGAATTTCCAGCTCAGAGGTCGAAATCTTGGCATCAAGTTTTGTCTCTTGCAAGGCGAACGCAGCAAGGGGCGAAACTTGAAGTTGGGCAGTGATGACATCGTACTTTGAGGCGAGGGAATTGACGTTAGCTGATGCAAAAACCGGGGCTTTTGGGATTGACGCAGGCATGGGAGTCGCATTTCCAGCATTACCACCAGCCACCAGTGGCCCAGGATTGAGGCAAACATCACCACACAGGAGAAGGGCGCAAGTGAGGAGGAAAAGTTTAGGCGGACACATAGCGAAAAGGGAAAGCGGCAGCTCAGGGAAAACGGCAGCGCAGGGAAAAGCGGCTGCGCAGGGCAAAACGGAAGCGCAGGGCAAACTAAAGCTATGCTAAATGTAAGTGGTTGAAAAACAAGCGCGGCAAGCAAGGAAGGAAGGAATGGGCACGGTCGGTGGGGTATCACAAGTAGCCAGGCGGATTAGGAGCGAGGTGGGCATACACTGTAGGAATGTGTTACATATACAGTACCCCTCCAACCACGCCATACATACAGTACTCATAGAACATGAAACAGAAGCATACGATTTACAGATGCAATTCGGGTTCTCTTCTGTCTTCTCTTCCTTCTTGTTCTTTCCTCATCTTTTCTCTTTCGTAAATCTTCTCTCTTTCATAAATACAGTCTTTCTTCCTTCCTTGACAAGAATTAGCAGCTACAAAAGTGGCCATTGGCTGGAGAATGTGAGATGGCGGCCGTAAAGGTGACTAAGACGTTTGCGTTGTCGGCGTGGATAGGGCAGCGGCTCATGTTTCTCACGTGACAAAGGAACGTCCTATCCTGGCAGCGCGCCATCCAAAGGGCAGCCCGACAGAAGCAGAAAAAGACAATTGTCATGATATGATGGATAAAATTTTATCATGAACACCGACCAGTTTCCAGTCAAGCAGTGGATATGATGGAGCGATGCAAGAGTCCAGCGTGTACGTATGTAAAGAAGGAAGATCGATAACCAGTTTTCTGAAGGCCCAGCAAAGAGCGATGAGTTTGCTTGGCAGGACGAAGTATGATAAAGAGGAAAAGCCGAAGAAACTGCCAGCTGCCAAAGGAAATCGGCAGAAAAGTTGATAGAAAAGTAGGCGGGAAAGAGAGCTTCCAGAAGATATAAAGTTTAGGCCATTTGATGATGACATCAAACAGCAATAGCGAAGCAAAGAATATGGTACGTAGAACAAAGGCAGGGTGAGACAGAGAGACAGAGGAGGGAAGGACACGACCGAACTCAAACCAATAGGAGTTCGAAAAAAAAAGAAAAAAAAAAAAAAGACACAGACATGGGTTCAATAATATTGCAAACGCAATGCTGACTGACGCACTTGACAGGGCTAGATCTACTACACACATGGTAGCTGTGTCAATTCCGACCAAAGCCGCAGCCTCTCTCCTCTGGCCGGAATTGTCTCACTCACCTCCCCCCACATACTGATAGATTCGCGGGGTGGTAAACTACTACCCGAGCTAGAAAACTACCGCCCACACACGATGAAAACTAAAAGCAAATTACCACAGTGCTTAGCTGGTAATTTCTGAATGCCCATGGACGAACACTACCTGGAGTAATTACCAGGTAATCACATTACTACCCCACGAATCTACCCACGTGTGCGAGAGGCCTTACTATAGGGCGAGCGGGTGATGGGTCGGATGGTGGTCAATCTGTAAGCGGCGGACGTCCTTGTCCCGTCTCCCCCTTCCGCCCCTCCACTCTGTCCCTCTCTCCCCGGAATCCCGACGCCCTGACACGTCTGCAGACACTCGCTTTCGCTTCCGAATCGATTCGCGTTGCCATTGCAGCCGCCGTAGTAGAACTGGGAGCAGGCGCCGCTCCGCACGTCGTAGTGGAAGCGCAGCGACCAGTCCGTGCATTTCTCGCCGCTGATACGGGGCAGGTAGCAGACGCCTGAAACACAGAGCAGAGAGAGTCTGGGGAGCTTTCAAATGGTGAGTGGTAAGGTGAAGGAATTAGGGCTACCGTATTTAGGGCTATGCAAAAAATGGAGAGGTCCTCTGTATATGGGGCTATGCAAAGGGTGGCGCTATGCTATGCATAGGAGATTTTTTATGTTTTGCCAATAAGGGGCGATGCATGGGGGGGGGGGGGGGGCTATGCACAGGTAAATACGGTATGTCCCCTATGATACGGGGAAACAGAGAAGAGAATCTGGGAGCAACAGGGAATTTGGGCTAATGTTTCAAATATTACAGATAAGAAACCGATAATTTTGGAGGGATATTCGATGCCCTCAAATTCTCAAAAAATAGTTACATCC